>JASAMX010020838.1:7500-20000 GCA_030248175.1 Microlaimidae sp. YZB2_3 | reverse complement strand
GATGTATTTCGCGATTTATAACGAAAGTAAACAAGCATTTTTAGCTTTTTTTGAAAAAAATGGTGATTTTAAGGTTAAAAAATACAATTTTTTGTATGGAAACTGTTATATTTGTATAAAGTAAAGAGTATTAGTGAAGTTGGGGCTTATATCTGTTACATATTTAAGTTTAAAAGCAATCCAGCAATTTTTAAGGAAAATAGCCCCTAGTTAAAAAAATGCTTTTTTGGTGAAAAAAAGGGTTTAAATGGGGCTTGGGTTCAATTTAAATTATTAAAGTTTCAAAAACTAAAGTTTTTTATACGTTTGATATGACTTTGATATGTTTAAACAGTTTTGCGCTTTTTTATGAAAAATTTTTCAGGCTCATAAATTAGAAAAACGTGGTTTCAAAAATTTGTCAAAATTTAGGCTAAAAAGTAAAATTCTCTACAAACTTTACATGTCAAAACCTGTTTTGTCATCTTTTTAATGACGTTTTTAGTTGTTTTTATAGCTGCTTTGCAAAAAAAGTTATGAACGTTTGCGTAGGACACACAATTTTGTGCTTTTTTTAAAAATGGCCATAATTGGAATTTATTTTTTTGACCAAAATTTTTTAAACGACCCCCGCTAAATTTTCTAACGAAGAAAATTAATTTTATTTTTAACCTAAAATTGTAATTTTTTTTAAAATTATCGGATGTTTTTAAATTTTTTGCAAATTTTGAAAAATAGCTAATTTTTTGAAAATTTTAACAATTTTAAAAATGCAATTAAACAGACAAATTTTTTTCTGATACATGTTTTTTTTCTTTATTACAGTAATTTTTCTTTCATTTTTGTTCTTGTATGTTCTAATAGCATTGTTTTTCCATGTTATTTTTACTAAGCTTTTTGGTAATCTTTAAAATTTAGATATGTATTACTGATGGATCCCAGTTGTATTCGAAACGTCTTACATCTAAGTTTTAACTTACTTTTTATTACAAAAGACAGAATATCGAAACTTAAGCTAAACCCCAAATTAACCAAGATTTTACATGATTACTATGTGCATATTGGTGGATTTAGGAAAAAAATTGTAAAGTAAACATATTTTTGTTTTATTTAAAACTAAAACATCTAACTAACATAAACACAAAAAATTTTTAACTATACTGAGTTCAACATTGGAATATCTACCGTGCCGTTTAAAATAAAACATTTTCATTGAAAAATAAATTAGACAATTCAACAAAATTAAGGAAATATTTAGCTTGAGTTTTATTTATATATTTTAAAATGCCAACAACTTTTACGTTATAGTATAACATAAAATTAAAAAAAAATAATCACAATATCATAAAACATAATATTACAATATCGTTATTAAAAAGTGGTACAAAGGCTAAAAAATTAAGCACCTATTTGAGCCAGTATAGCCAGCTATACTTTTAAAAAAAATTTTACTGTTGATTTAAAAAATTACTCTATTGTGTTTTGCCACAAGTAATTTTGTAACAATCTGTAAGATCAATGGTGTTGCCACAATCAACTAGAGTTTTTAACTAAAATTTTTTAACTTTTTTTTAAAAATTAAAATAACAGACACAAAATCTTACCATTATACAACAAAAAACTTTAATGCGCTTCTCATTGCAAACAAGTTCCAGATGTGATATCAGTATAGTTACTAAAAATAACTTAAACAAAAATAAGACATTTTATTACAAACGTTTAAAAGACGAAAGTTTTATTTTGGTTAAATTATTAGTAAAATTTTAAATAAAAAAACATTTTTCTTGAATAAAAGAAAGTGCAACATTGAACGTTATTTTTATTTAAAATCATTAATACTTTTTTGGCAAACGATAGGTACAAAACTGCGCTAATAATTCCTTAAACATAGTTATTTGTGCCATTCAAAATTAACAAAATTGAAGTTAACTATAAATTAAACCATAACATAATACATAAAAACCGAAACTACTTTTGTCTTTTAGAAAAAAATTTATCGTTAAATATCACTATTTTACTTGCAATAATTAGAAAAAAGTACTGTTAAATAGTTTTATCAGCATTAATAGCTGCGGTACATGCTTCTATCCCTAAAAGTAAAAACAAAATGTTAATCATTTTAGACATTTTCAGGTGTTGTTTTTGCAACTTGCGTCAAACACTGCAGAACTGTGTAGTCAATCAGAGAAATTGCTGTTAGACTATATTGTAAATAACATTACTTATTATAATTAAAAATTTTTGTCAATATCTTCTATGTTCACATTGTTACAAAACAAAACGATTTTTGTATTTTCTCAGCACACAGATTGAATACACTTTTACTAATCATAATATGCTCATAAAAGTGTTTCCTTCTTAAAGACAATTTAAAAATTATTCACATTAACCAATTTAATTTTAATAATTATCATTAATACATTGGCATTACGTTTGAACATTATACAGGCTACACAAACAATTGATCTAATTGAGTTATTAGTGCTGCATTCATGGTACTTCTGTTTAACAAATCCCATGCTTTTTTTATAGTTTTTGTTTCTTAATATTACACATAAAATCAGAATAAATTAATTTTAGTGTTTTTAAGTATGTTCTTTTTTATATAGGAAGAAAAAGTTTTGCAAGGAGTTAAGATGCAAACCTACATTGCAAGCACTAAAGACCTTGTTTTGCATCAATGCGGTATTGTTTTATTCAGCAAATCTTTAAAATATCCTCTGCAGTCTTTTGAATTGGTCAGTTATTTATGGCGTAATGGCGTTAAAAGTGTTGGAAGATAACACTTGTTTTAATTTTATACTAGCCTTGAAAAATACTCTAAGAATAGAGCAGGTAAAAGGGGCGATTTTTCCCCGGGCGCATGTTTAGACAGAAAAGATGTGGACTAGTCTGAGATGGACATTGTGTGGACTATAGGAAATTTGCATTTGGTTTGGGCAGCTACTCACTAAATAAAATTTTCTACCATATGATAATGATTTGTTTATACATTGATCTAATCACACAGCACTGTACATTTTTTAGTTTGATGAAATGTCAATTGGAAAAATCATACTCACAGCAATCTTTAACAAGCGCGAAATCGCCACTTTTTCAATTAGAAGGTTATATTTGTATGTGTAAGAAACAACTATAAATTTGAAAAAGTGTCGATTTCGTGCTTGTCAACGATTGCTGTGAGTATGATTTTTTCAATGACGAAGGACGAATTTTGATATATCGTTTGTGTAAAAAAACCTAATATTAAGCTTACAATAAGCTGTCAAAAATGACGAATTTGAAATTTGGAAGGATTCCAAGCCCGTATGCTGGCAGCAGCAAACCTTAAAATTAAAAACTTTTCCAAAAAAATAAGCCTTAAAAGTTTATTTTTTTCGACCTTCCAGGTTATTTTGTTAGAAAAACATATTTTTAAAGTTAAAATCCTTCTACAAAATTGCCAAATATCGCAGCTAAAAAATGCTTTTTTAAGTGTTTTCTACTTGCAAACATGTTACCCCGTTTGACAACACAAAAACAAATTTCTAATAACTATATGTCTCTGAACTTTTGCCAACATCCCAATGTAATTTTTTAAAGTAGTGCTATTTTTTGTGTAAAAACGTTTGAATCCGCGTTCTGGTCTGAAATGCGTCATTTTAATTGCGGATAAGGCAATAAAAATTATCAATTATGACTTAATAACAAAAATTTGCATGACCTAAAAAAGTATTTTGGAATTTTAACGAAAATTTATATTGTGTTTTCATGGGGTTATTTGGACCATTTTCTAATATTTTAAATGAAAATAAATTTAAAAAATTTAAAAATAATCTTTTAAAGTTTATTATTCTTGTAAAACTTTTTAATTGAAGGGTTTGCTGCTGCCAGCATATGGGCTTGGAATCCTTCCAAATTTTAAATTCGTCATTTTTGACAGCTTATTGTAAGTTTAATATTAGGTTTTTTTACACAAACGATACATCAAAATTCGTCATATGTGATAAATTTTACATTTTTGATGGTTTTGACAAAAAAAATTTTAAAAAAGTTTTTGGCATCCGTGTTTGGCCCCCCTTAGCCCCGGAGGGTCAACCCCCCAAAAAAAATTTTTAGGTCAAAAGTAAGGAATAAAAATTGGCGCACATTTAATATATAACAATATGATCAATATCGTACACACTTCAAGCAGGAAGCAAAAAAAATTATAATTCGAACAGTGTATTGACGTGGCAAAAATTCGCGAAATCGCGAAAACCGGCACATTCAACGCATTATAAAAAAATTTTGAGCAAGCCGATTTCGCTCAAACTTTCTGAAAAAACCCAGAAAAGTATGTTTTAACAGCATACCAAGCGGCGTTTCTTATCTCATACTAATAAAAAAGTTGTTTTTTGGGACCAGCAATTTTTTTACACCGCATCGGCTGTAGTGATGACGTCATCAAAAAACATTTTTTTCTAACATTTTCAAAAGATAGCCAAGAGTCTAAGCTGTGCTCCCATATATGTCCCGCACATATTTCAACCTCTGTTATGGATATATAACATTTCTAATTTCAAGTTTTGTGCCAGTCCGCATCATTTTTGTATAGACTATAGATTCTGCAGAGTACAACATACAACTCTCGCTAAAAATAAACAACAAAACACTTTTCACCAGTAAAAAACCCAAAAAACTTTGGGCTCAATTTTGGTCCCAAGCTCACATTCAACACTCACTTCGCAAACAACACAAACCAAAGCATGCAAAACAGTCAAAAAAATAAACGTTTTCACAATAACATTGTGGGGCAAACTAAGGGCCCGTTCACAACTGTTTTCCCAGTTTCCAGATCCCAGTCACACCTGTTTCCTAGATCCCAGTTCCCAGAAAGACTTGGAGCGGCGCTCCAATTTCGTGTTCAAAGGGAGCGGAAAAGCGTCTTCGGGCATATATTACACACCCTAAATGCATACATACAGACTTTTTTTAGGTAATGATGATGGTAATTATGTTAATTATTTTGCAAACTTCTTTTGCAGAATTGTAATAACGCTTTGCTTCTTTTTTTGTGCTGTTTCTTTAGGTGGGAGTACAAATATAGAACAAAAATTGTTGTTTTTTCAACAAAAACATAGTTTACAATATTTTTTAACAAATTTAAAAGTATTGCAGTTTTAAAAAGCTTATATCTATTGTTTACTGTAAGCTTAACTATAAAAACTTTTAAAAATATTATATTATTTGTAAATGTAATAAAATCTTACGTTTTACTAAAATAGACTTGATTTTTTGCATTTTTTCTCGATTATTCAATTTATCACATTAAAAATTCTTTTTTTATTTTTATTTGTGTTTTTAAGGGTTAGTGGTTCAGGAGTTATGACCCCCAAAAATGGCGTTTTTCCACAATTCTGTACGTGACAGATTACTCCATAAGTATAACGATTTACGTTACAAATTATATTTTCAAAGAAAGCGCCTACTTTCTACTTTAATTTGATGTCTTGTTCGTAAAAATTGGTGCAGTATTTGTCGAGATATTGCGTTTTTTGTACAAAAATTCTCGATTTTTCGCTAAAAACACGAAGTGGAAGAAAGAAAGGTGAAAGGTTGGACAAACTTCACAAAATAACTGCCGTCGTTTGGTGTTTTTAACAAAAAAATCGCGGGTTTTTTCGCACGGGAAATGCAATTCACCAATGTTAACGATCAAGGTATCAAATTAAAGTAAAAAGTAGCCGATTTCTTTGAGTGCATAATTTGTAACCTAAATCGTTACCCATTGAGCAGTCTTTCACGTACAGAATTGTCGAAAAACGCCGTTGGGGGGGTCATAGCTCTTGAACCACTGGAAATCTTTTGTTAAAAAAACTTTTTGTGAGCTATTGGGGGTAATGTTTTCACAAAAGATTATCAAAATTGAAGACAAAAGTAAGACTCCGCACCGCACCTTTAAGGCGTGCTCGTGCAAAAATCGTTGCTTTTTTACAGAAAACATTCCTAAAACAATTTTTTTAAAACAAATTTAAAAGTTTTACACTTTGGTATATTTTAAAGAGTAATTTATATTTATTCAATCTAACGGTTATTTGTCAAATATAAATTTATTCATAAAAGTAATTTTTTTTTTTTTTTTTTTTTTTGTTTGTGTTTAAAATTTTATGTCTTAATTAAACTAAACTTATTTTTTTACAATTTTTGTTTGAATATTCAGTTTAGAACATTAAAAATTGATTTTTAATATTTTTTTTGTGTTTTTGTTTAAACAAATATTTATTGTTTGTACGTACAATTCTTATGACCGTTATCTGACAAAAACTTTTTTTTTTTTTTTTTTTTTTTAACTCCCGCGCGCGCGAGTTTTTATTTCTGTAAATAGATCAGATGTGAAGCGGTGACCCTTTTTACTAGGATCTGGAATCTGGCGAACTGGTAACTATCAGGTGTGAATGCGCCTAAAGAAACTAAACGATAAAAGTTTTGAAAAATTGATTCGGTGATCTAGGCTTTATATATTAAATATAAATAGAAAGAGATTAGGGGTTGTTTTTGTTTATTTTGGTGTTTTGTTTTTTTTGTAGTGTAATGTTTTGTTTTTTTATTTTTTTTATAGGGGGTTGATATTTATTGTTCTATATGCCTGTTGTTTTGTAGTTTTGTGTTAGTGTTTG
The DNA here is from genome assembly GCA_030248175.1 of Microlaimidae sp. YZB2_3. Lineage (NCBI taxonomy): Eukaryota > Metazoa > Nematoda > Chromadorea > Desmodorida > Microlaimidae > Microlaimidae sp. YZB2_3. The sequence continues at coordinate 13,383 of JASAMX010020838.1, read as the reverse complement.
TATTTTTTGGTTGTGTTTTTTTGTGTAGAGTTCGATCAGGTGTGAATGCGATAAAAGAACACTAAAAGATAAAAGCAATCGTAAATTATTAATTAGAATGATAGCAATTAAATAAAATTTAAAAAATATAAAATAGAAAAAAAATGGGAAAATTATTTTTTTTTTTTTAAAAAAAAAAATTAATTTAAATAATTTAATTAAAAAAAAAAAATAATTTTTTTTTTATATTTTTTATAGGGGGGGGGTATATTTATTTTCTATGAATTTTTTATTTTTGTAATAAAAAAAAATAAAATATATTAATAATTAAAAAAGTAAAAGTAGAATTATTTTATTAAAAAAAGAAAATAAAAATTAATGGATATTAAGTTTATTTATATATATATATATTTTATTATATATTAATAAGTTTGTGTGTAATTATTATAAAAGATAGAATCATAAATTAATATATTAATAATTATAATAAGAAAAATAAAAAAAAAAATAAAGAGTGAATAAAATATAAAATTAAATTTATTTTTTTAAAATAATTGGGAAAAAATTTTTTGGTGCCTTTTCTCCAACAAAACAACAAATAAATACCGTACCATATCTTCTTCATTTTGCCCTCCGCAACCAAAAAATTCCTTCGACCTTATTTTTTACTATGTTAGTTTTCCCCTTACGTTAAAACATCCACTGCAACATGCCAAAAGAAACAAAGGATGATCAAATTGCCAGACTGGAAGCAGAGATTGCGGACCTCCAGCGGAAGTTAACGGATTTGGAGAAAAGGTTCGCCAGGATGGAGGAAGAACGAGCTCCTGGTGTCAATACTGAGTTAGTGGCATCCATCTGTGAAAAGGTGTTGAATCGTCTACTGCCGATGATTGACAGTTATTTTAAGCGCATGGAGGTGCAAAGAGAACATGAGTCAATGCTGGTCGTATCTGGCCTACCGGAGAGCGATTCCTATGAAGGGGAAAAAGAGAATGTGACCGAGTTATTAAAGACTCTTGATAGTGGCGATTTGGGTGAGGTCACTCCTGTTGAGTTTTTTCATATTGGAAGAGCTGGTGACCGGCCCAGGCTCCTAAAAATTAGGGTCTTCAACAAATATATCAGAAATAGAGCTGTACGTTCAGGAGGACGACTAAGAGGGGTCACTAAATTTGATAAAGTTTATGTAAGACCGTCACTGAATGAGGAACAGCGAGTCTGTCAAAAGGAATTGCTTGGCAAACTTAGGGAGCTTAGAGAGCAGAACAAAAAGGTTTCGCTTCGGTATTCTGCTGATGGTGATCCCTTTTTGTTCGACATCACTCTCAAGGCTCCCCTAAATGTTTCAAAATAGGAAATTATGCGACTTAATTATCACTGTAGTAAATTAAAGCTTATACCTAGTATAAAAATTTTGTGTATGAATGCAAGAAGCCTTGCTAACTCCTTAGACGAGCTTGATGTTCTGATTTCAGGTGGTGATTCTAACTATAGTATTGTTGACATATGCTTTATTTGTGAAACATGGCTCACTGAAACAACTACTAATGAAATGATCACAAAAAATAGAGAATTTAATGTTTATCGAAGGGATCGACAGCAGCGACGAGGAGGTGGAGTAGTCCTATTAATTAAAAATATTTTTAGAGTAGTTGAAGTTGAAATGGAGGAAAAGTACAATGCAATAGAACTAGTAGCGGTTGACATTATTCTACAAAAGTCATCTAAACTGAGATTCATTGGTATTTACAGAGAACCTAGTACTAGCAAAGAAAAAGACAATCTAATATTTGAGCTAATCAGGAACTTAACAGAAAACTTTGTAGGAACCATTGTTTTTACTGGAGATTTCAATCTGCCAGGGGTAGATTGGTCTTCAAATAAAATAACTTCAAACACGCAAAATGAAAATAATTGGTTTGAGTTTCTTATTGAGCTAGGTATGTATCAGCTTGTTTCACAACCAACTCGTGGGAATAATTATCTGGATCTTTTGTTCACAAACGATAGAGAAATTTTCAATAATGTCACTGTTGCGCCCAGTTTTTCACAATCAGACCATGACACTATTTTATCTGAAATTAATCTTAAAATATTTGACAGTCCTAAAAATAAGATTCAAAACTACATACCTGATTTTTTAAAAGCAGATTATGATATGCTAAGTTTATACTTATCTACAATCAACTGGAAAATTTTATTTGAGGAATGTGGCACAGTAGAAAATGCTTGGCAGAGATTCAAGGATATTTTGTTGTTAGGAATCAATAGACATGTCCCTGGAAAAAAATTATTTACAAACAAAAAAAAATTGTACAATATCCAATACAAATAAGAAAACTACAAAATCAAAAGAAAAAACTTTGGCGTAAGCGTAATATTGATGAAAAATCAAGATCAGAGTACAAAAAAATTTGCAAAGTATACAAAAATAAAGTTAGAGATTTTAACACTAATAAAGAAACAAAAATTTTAAATTCTGGGGGTTTAAACAATTTTTATAAATTTGTTAATAGTAAAATCAAAACAAAACAAACTATCCCACCAATTAAAAGAGACGATGGGACATTTGTAACTGAAGACTTTGAAAAAGTTGAACTTTTTGGAAATTATTTTGCTTCTGTTTTTACTGATGATGATAATACTTTGCCAAATTTTAATCCACCAAACATTGGAAAGTTGGACAACATGGTATTTACCACAAAAAAGGTATTTAAGGCCCTAAAAAAGCTCCCAAACAAATTGTCTCGAACACCTGACTGTTTTCCAGCTTACTTTTTAAAACGCTTGGCTAAAGTTATTGCTGAACCTTTGGCAATAATCTTTCAGATGTCTTTTGATTTTGGAGAATTACCACTTGATTGGAAAATAGCTTTATTAAACTTACTGTTTAAAAAAGGCACTAAAAGCCTAAAAGAAAATTATCGTCCAATTTCACTTACATCTTTTTCTTGTAAACTAATGGAACAGCTTGTCAAAGAAGAACTTCTTGTCTTTTTCCATATCATTTTGTCAAGGTTTCAACATGGTTTTAAGGCAAAAAGTTCTACAATAACACAGCTGTTGGAAACTTTTAATGAGTGGACGCTAGCACTAAAAGATAAATTTCTAATTGATGTCATTTACTTGGATTTTGCCAAGGCCTTTGACACCGTGTCACATCAAAAATTGTTATATAAGCTAGAAAAATATGGTGTTTCTGGTAAATTTTTAAAATGGATAAAAGAATTTTTAGTTGGGCGGGAAATTAAAGTTGTAATTAATAACTCAGTATCCAAATCATTTCCTGTAAGAAGTTCAGTTCCTCAGGGTTCTGTTTTAGGTCCATTTTTATTTTTGGTATATATTAATGTATTGTTGATTTGTTAAGTTCTCACAATTAGACTCTTTGAGATGATATAAAGTTGTTTGTAAAATCTTCATCTAAAGATTACCACATTCAAACCTTGAGACTTAGAGATTTAGATAGAATACACGCTGGTCAAAGATGAACTGCAGTTATCTAATCACAAATGTGAAGTTCTTCATATTCGAAATCATAGCAAAGAGTTAATGTAAATAAAGCTGGTAATACTACTGAACTAGATGGTTGACTAGGTGTTTTATATTGAATGAAATTCTCTAACACTGTGAAATCAAAAAAGTTGGTGATTTTTTAGAACTTAATTCAAATCTGTATTTTCTCAGAGCATATAGTCTTTTAGACAATGGAGTTGCTTTTTGAACCATTACAAAAGGATATAAAATGAAAAAGTGCAACAAAATCACTAACTTTTTAAAAATTTATTAACAAACTAAACCATTTAAAAGATAAAACAAAGACAAAATATATAATGCTAAAAAAATAAAAAATAACTAAATATAATTACAAACTTATTAAAAAATTTAAACACTATATAAATCAATTTTGTCTCTTCGATCCTTTAATTTAAACCATAATTAGTCTATTATAACAACAGGTAAAACTTGCATTTATAAAACAAACGTCTAGTGAAATTTTGTTGACTTTTTCCAAAATGTTTATATCCTTTTGTAAATAAGGTTAAACTAAAATAAAAAAAATATGTAAAAATTACTAGATTTGATTAATAAAAATTATGATGTACTCTATAGTTTTTTTGCTGTGATTTAATTTAAAAAAATATTAAAGTTATATTAAAATTAACTCTTTGTATGATTTGAATATGAAGAACTTCACATTTGTGATTAGATAACTGCAGTTGCCAGTCTTGTGACCAGGTGTATTCTATTAAATTTGCTGAAGTCTCAAGGTTTGAATGTGGTAATCTTTAGATGAAGATTTTACAAACAACTTTATATCATCTGCAAAGAGTCTAATTTGTGAGAACTTAACACAATCAAATGAATAATATCATAAATATATACCAAAAATAAAAATGGACCTAAAACAGAACCCTGCGGAACTGAACTTCTTACAGGAAATGATTTGGATACTGAGTTATTAATTACAACTTTAATTTCCCGCCCAACTAAAAATTCTTTTATCCATTTTAAAAATTTACCGTAAAAAACTTATTTTTCTAGCTTATATAAATTTTTGTGTAAGGTGTCAAAGGCCTTGGCAAAATCCAAGTAAATGACATCAATTAGAAATTTGTCTTTTAGTGCTGCGTCCACTATTAAAAGTTTCCAACAGCTGTGTTATTGTAGAACTTTTTGCCTTAAAACCATGTTGAAACCTTGAAAAATGATATGGAAAAAGACAAGCAGTTCTTCTTTGACAAGTGTTCCTTAGTTTACAAGAAAAAGATGTAAGTGAAATTGGACGATAATTTTCTTTTAGGCTTTTAGTGCCTTTTTTAAACAGTAAGTTTAATAAAGCTATTTTCCAATCAAGTGGTAATTCTCCAAAATCAAAAGACATCTGAAAGATTATTGCCAAAGGTTCAGCAATAACTTTAGCCAAGCGTTTTAAAAAGTAAGCTGGAAAACAGTCAGGTGTTCGAGACAATTTGTTTGGGAGCTTTTTTAGGGCCTTAAATACCTTTTTTTGTGGTAAATACCATGTTGTCCAACTTTCCAATGTTTGGTGGATTAAAATTTGGCAAAGTATTATCATCATCAGTAAAAACAGAAGCAAAATAATTTCCAAAAAGTTCAACTTTTTCAAAGTCTTCAGTTACAAATGTCCCATCGTCTCTTTTAATTGGTGGGATAGTTTGTTTTGTTTTGATTTTACTATTAACAAATTTATAAAAATTGTTTAAACCCCCAGAATTTAAAATTTTTGTTTCTTTATTAGTGTTAAAATCTCTAACTTTATTTTTGTATACTTTGCAAATTTTTTTGTACTCTGATCTTGATTTTTCATCAATATTACGCTTACGCCAAAGTTTTTTCTTTTGATTTTGTAGTTTTCTTATTTGTATTGGATATTGTACAATTTTTTTTTTGTTTGTAAATATTTTTTTTCCAGGGACATGTCTATTGATTCCTAACAACAAAATATCCTTGAATCTCTGCCAAGCATTTTCTACTGTGCCACATTCCTCAAATAATATTTTCCAGTTGATTGTAGATAAGTATAAACTTAGCATATCATAATCTGCTTTTAAAAAATCAGGTATGTAGTTTTGAATCTTATTTTTAGGACTGTCAAATAATTTAAGATTAATTTCAGATAAAATAGTGTCATGGTCTGATTGTGAAAAACTGGGCGCAACAGTGACATTATTGAAAATTTCTCTATCGTTTGTAAACAAAAGATCCAGATAATTATTTCCACGAGTTGGTTGTGAAACAAGCTGATACATACCTAGCTCAATAAGAAACTCAAACCAATTATTTTCATTTTGCGTGTTTGAAGTTATTTTATTTGAAGACCAATCTACCCCTGGCAGATTGAAATCTCCAGTAAAAACAATGGTTCCTACAAAGTTT
>JASAMX010020838.1:0-2500 GCA_030248175.1 Microlaimidae sp. YZB2_3 | reverse complement strand
TAAGCTTGGTAATAACGTACTTGCAACTACAGAATTGGTGCGTGACCTAGGTGTTTATATATCCCATGATCTGAAATTCTCTAAACACTGTGAAATCACAGCAAAAAAAGCTATGAGAGTGACATCACTAATTTTTAGAACATTCAACTCAAACTCTAGAAATAATTTTCTCAGAGCATATAAGTCCTATGTTAGACCAATTCTGGAGTATGCTAGTGCAGTTTGGAACCCTTATTTACAAAAGGATATAAACATTTTGGAAAAAGTGCAACAAAATTTCACTAGGCGTTTGTTTTATAAATGCAAGTTGTTACCTGTTGGTTATGAACATAGACTGAATTACCTAGGTTTAGAAAGATTAAAGGATCGAAGAGACAAAATTGATTTATATGAGTGCTTTAAAATTATACATTGCTTAAACAATTTGCAAACCAATGATTTTTTTAAGTTTAACCTGCAGCCCACCCGTGGTCATCCATTTAAATTGGCAATGGAAGACTGCCGAATTAATGCAAGGAAATTTTCTTTTGCAAATAGGGTTGTTACACCTTGGAACAATCTACTCCCATCTCAAGTAACTGTCGATTCTTTGGATGCATTCAAGAAGAGTTTTGGAACTGACTTAAATAAGCGCTCTTTTTGAGCCTTTAAAGTCATATCAGATAGCTATGTTCATTGATAATTAGTTACAATTGTGATTCATATTTTTTTTTTCTTTCTTTTTTTTTTTTTCTTGGTTTTTTTTTGTGGGTTTTTTTTTTTTTTTTTTGGGTTTTTTGGTTGTTTTTTTTTGGGGTTTTTGTTTGTTTTTTGTTTTTTTTTTTTTTTTTTTTTTTTTTTTTTTTTTTTTTTTTTTTTTTTTTTTTTGTTTTGTTGTGTTGTGTTTTGGTTTTGTTTTTTTTTTTTGTTTTTTTTTTTTTTTTTTTTTTTTATATTTTTTTTTTGTTTTTTTTTTTTGTTTTTTTTTTTTTTGTTGTGATTCTTATGATTTTATTTTGACCTGCTTTGTTTTTGGTTAACAAAATTTTATTAATGGGAAGCTTAGGAGTAATAAACGCTTTTCTTGTTATTTGTGAAATCTGAATATAAATAAAGTTGATTTTTCTCATGTTGTCACCATTTATTGTATTGTTGAATTTTGACTTTTTACGATCTCAATATTTTTGTGGTTGTTTTAAAATTTTTTATGAAAAAAAAAATGATAAGGACCGAAGTAAAAAATGAAGTTTGACTGATCTACAAACGTTATCTTTTTTTATAGTTTATTATTAGTATTTTTATAAAGCATTTTTTATATTTAATGTAAACAAACATCCTGCATTAGAATTAATTCAGTTTTGCACACTCTGTGGTAGTTGTTGCCAGGTCCTATATCTAGTAACTGCTATCCTCTCCCCTACCCCTGCTTTGGAACCTGGGGACTACGGTACTTTGCACAATAACCACAAAATCTATGTACAAAACTACTAAAAGTTATAAAAAACAGTAAATAATTATATAAAACATTAGTCAATCGTTTTTAAATAAAGATGTTGATTGTGTAAAATATTATTTGGTACTGTGTGGGTCAAAAATTTTTAAAGTCATATCCAAGCTTAAAATATTGTTTCAAGCAACAGCCACTGGCCAGTGGTGCTAATGTCACTATTTGGTTACACAGCTACTTTACGTGCATGCCACGTCATAGTTTATAGTCTTAGTCCATCACAGAGCAACGTTGGCGTTGATTATATTAGCAATGGTGTTGGGTTTTGGTAATTAGTTAGGCTTTACTAATTGTCTTTGGAGGTCTTTCTGGACAATTTTCACTTCACAACGCTCAATCGGAAACCAGTTAGAATATGTTGAATATCTCAACGACGAAAATTCCACTGAGTGGCAAAAAATAGGAAAGAAATGCTGTTAAGTAATAACAAATGTATCTTTTTAGTTTGGATATGTATGAATCATTGAATTATAAATAATCTCAAATATTTAAAGTATTATTTCTTCTGCATAAGAAGTATTTTCACTAATAAATGCTCTGTATATTTTTAGCAAACAAATTGTGGGTTTTCTGCACAGAAAACGGAATATTTTCGACAAATACTACACCAATCTTAACAATCAAGGTATCAAATCAAAGTGGACTGTAGCCGCTTTTTTTAACTGTATATTTTGCAATTTATATTTTAATACCCAATGAACAGTCTTTCAAGTACCAAATTGTTGAAAAACGCCATTTTTAGAAAAGTAGTATCTCCGGAACCACTGGATATTTTGATGAAAAAATTTTTGCAGCCTTTTGAGGGCAGGGGTAAGGTTTTCACAAAAAATAATCAAAATTTAAATCAAAATTTTTTGAGTTGGTATCACACATTTTAAAGCTCAACTTATTATTTTTTATTTTTTGCTCGTGGTATGTTTAATGTAAGTACTAAGCGCGAAATTGTTTGAAAAATAACCATTTGCATTGCAAATGTATTTTGTAGATTTTAAAACGCTTCCAATATTTTGTCGG
>JASAMX010020836.1:0-15327 GCA_030248175.1 Microlaimidae sp. YZB2_3 | reverse complement strand
TGAAACAACATGTGGCTATATAACTTCAACAAAAAATTTCTTTATAATTTAAAAATGCTAAAATAAAAACAAATCAACTTGAGTTTTTTATTATAAAAAAATGTTTTAGCATTAGTAAATTTTAAAACAGTTTCAATAACACCTAAATATAAAAGTGAGAATATAATATAGTCTCAACAAATGTCCAGTTGTACAATAAACTTTCATAGTAAAACTAAGTGTTGTAAAAAGTATTGATTTTGAATTATTTTAAGTAAAAGTAAAAGTAAATTGAAAATTTTTAATTTAAGTAAAGTAAGAGTAAAAGTAATTTGTGATTTTTTAATTTAAGTAAAGTAAAAGTAAAAGTAATGGTCAAAATTTTATTTAAGTAAAGTAAAAGTAAAAGTAAGACCTATTTTTTTAAGTAAAAGTAAGAGTAAAAGTATAATAAAAGTAATTTTGAACCGGAGTAAAATACCGGTTTTTGGAGCTCCAGAGCTCTGTTCTAAAGTTTTTTTGCTAATTTTTTGCATAATTATTATTTTAATAAGTTTTTTAGTCGAAATAAATGGTTTTAGCGTGTTAGCGGCATAAAAAATTGTCTTTTGCCATTTACTTTACAACAAGCCCATAGGAAATCAACCCATTGAAATTACTTAAGCTTTACTTAAATTAATTTAAGTATTTGCAGTGGAAAATCCGAGTAAGAGTAAAAGTAAAAGTATTTGAAATTTTGAAAGTCGAGTAAGAGTAAAAGTAAAAGTATTTGAAATTTTAAAAGTCGAGTAAAAGTAAAAGTAATCCAAAATCCGTTACTTTTATTACTTTAAGTAAAAGTAAAAGTAACTTTTTACAACACTAGTAAAACTCACACATTAACCAATTTAATATCAATTATTTCCAATTTCTGCTAATTTTTGGTTCGCGGCGATTTTGTAAACGTGTCAGAAAAACGAGTTTGGTGTAAGGTAGCTTAAGGTGACTTAATTTCGGCCATTTTTTTATTTTCTTGGATAAATTTTTTGTGGTTTTTCCAATCGACCCAAAATTTGGTCTAGAAAACAAATCATAGTTATTTTTTTTATTCCAGTGCAAAATTTCAAAATTTCTATTACACTTAAAGATCAGCGGAGGTTTAAAATTTTTTTATAGTGGCCAAAATTAAGGCGCAAGCCATTAACTTTGGCCACCTAGAAAAAACTGGCTATAAATATTGCCAAAACGACCAATAAACATTTTTAAAGGTTGTAAATTTATCCTTAGGTATTGTTCTTGGAACATATAATTTCATTTTTTTTCCGTTTGCAAACTTTAATAGTTATTAGAAAGACTTAAAATAATTATGTCAAAACCTTTAAAAAAAAAGTTTAAATAACTTGTTTTTTTTGTTGAATTTTTATTTTTGGCTTAAAAAACGTCAAAAAAAAGTCAAACGAGCAAAAAAATCTTTATAAATACGGTAGTACAACGATATTTAAAGACAGCAAAAAACTGCAGGTTTTTTACCTAAATTTTAAGGTGGCCGAAATTAACGGAATCTTAAAATGGGTAGTTAGTTAAATGCATTGCAAAGTGATTTTGAAGAAAATATCAAAACATGAAAATTAACAGCTTTGAGCCTCAAATAGAAGATATTTTAAGATTATATTGTGCTTCGTTCTAAATTTGATGCAGTTTAAACACAAAGCAAAAGTTAAGAAAATCACAAAAAATTTACTTTTTGTATGAAAATGTTAATAATGCAGAATAAAAAAAATAAAAAAACTTTTGCGAAAAGATTTTATTCAACATTAATCCAGTTTCTTTGTGCTAGTTCTTTTGTGTTTTTAAAATAAACCAATTTCCTAATACCCTAAATTGGTGGCTGAAATAAAGGCCTGGCCGAAATTAAGTCAGATACCCTACAAAATACCGCTGTGCGAGAAAATTTTTATTGAGTGCGCAAAAACTAGCTTGCGCCAAATAGTAAGATTACCCAACGTATTTGAGATTCTTCAGACCCACTTACGGTTTTTACCCACTTACGTTAAATGAACATCTCGCCTGTGAAAACCAGCAACCAGTCCAGTGCAGCTGAACTTGATGTACTCCGCGCAAAAATTGCTGAGCTGGAAACAGAGAGGGACGAGTGCCAAAAAGAAACAGCTGGAGGACAGGGTTCAAAAATTGGAGGATTGTTTCAGATTCACTCCCCAGTCGCAAGATTTTTCATCCATCATGGTCAATATTTGCCAGCAAGTCATCAAACATTTGATTCCAGTTTTGATCAATATGTTTGAAGACCACATCTCTAAACCAGACGCTAAAGAGGAGCATGGGCCTTTTGCTGTTGTGTCAGGACTGCCTGAATCGGATAATGATGCGGCACTGGTCAAAGAGCTAATAGACAAACTAAATAAAAACAATAAAAAAGAAAGAGATACCCAAATCCTGGACTTCTTTCGTATGGGACACTATAAGGGTTCAAAACCCAGATTATTAAAAGTGAAGTTTTCAAGCACTTCAATCCGCAACCATGTCATCCACTCTGGCAAGAATTTGAAAGGGGATGCAAAGTGTAAAGGCGTGTTCATTTGCCCTTCATTGACAGCCGACCAAAAGGCAACTCATTCTAAACTACTTGACGCTCTTAAACTGCATAAATCAATGCACCCCGAATCAAAAATATTTATTCGGTTTGATAATTCAGGGGACCCCTATTTATACAACACCTATGCTAAAAAAATTTTGTTGAAGGAAAAACAATGGACTCTGCAAATGAGTTTGTGCGACCCACTGGAAGCACAGTACTCAAAACACTATACTGTAATGCTAGAAGTATAAGGAAATCCTTAGCAGAGTTTAATGTTTTGACCTCAGGAAATGATGCAACTTATAATAATACTTTTGTTGACTTCATATTGGTAATTGAAAGCTGGCTTTCACCAGAAATTAACAATAATTTGCTTGATCCAATCAACTCTTATCACATTTTTAGATATGATAGACCAGGTAAAACTAACCACCGAGGTGTTGTTACACTTATAAAAAAATACCATACTTCTGAAATTGAAATAAAGCCAAAATAATCTGAAAATGAGATTACAGCATGTGATGTAATATTTAAGGACTTAAATATCTGACTTATTTGTCTTTATAGACGTCCACAGACATCTAGAACTGAAGATGCTTTAATTTTTGAACTACTAAAATCCCTTGTTTTTGATTTTAAAGGAACTTTAATACTTACAGGAGATTTCAATCTCCCAGGAATTAATTGGGGCAATATGAGTATAGTTTCTAATTATCAAAATGAATATAACTATTCTATTTTATTTAGTGAGTTAGCATTAAATCTGCTTGTACAATCGCCTACAAGAGGGGTTAACTTTTTGGATTTAATCCTCACCACTGATGTTGATATTTTTTGATCAGTAGAAAAAGCGCCGACGAATGCCTGCCAATTTTTTTCTAAATTTTTTTTCAAAACCCTCAAAAATGTAAAATTTATCACATAGGCGAATTTTGATATATCGTTTGTGTAAAAAAAACCTAATATTAAGCTTACAATAAGCTGTAAAAGACGACGAATTTGAAATTTGGAAAGATTCCAAGCCCGTATGCTTGCAGCAGCAAACCTTTAATTAAAAAGTTTTACAGGAATAATAATCTTTAAAAGATTAGTTTTAAATTTTTTAATTTATTTTGATTTAAAATATTAGAAAATAGTCTAAATAACCCCATGAAAACGCAAAATAAATTTTCATTAAAATTCCAAAATACTTCCTTGCGTCACGCAAATTTTTGTTATTACGTCATAATTGATGATTTTTATTGGCTCTTCCGCAATTAAAATGACGCAATTCAGACCAGATCGAGGATTCAAACGTTTTTACACGAAAAATAGCATTACTTTAAAAAATTACATTGGGATATGGGCAAAAGTTGAGAGACATAGTTATTAGAAATTTGTTTTTGTGTTGACAAAATGTTTGCAAGTAAGAAAACACTTAAAAAAAGGCAAGCACTAAAAGACACCTACTACACCTACTACACCTACTACACCGACTACACCGACCGAGGGGTGAAAACCTCTCTTTCCCTAAGAAACCTAAGCAAAACCTCAAAATCAAACAAAACATTAAATTTAGCTTGATTTTAAGATTTTGCTTAGGTTGCTTAGGGAAAGAGAGAGGTTTTCACCCCTCGGTCGGTGTAGTCAGTGTAGTAGGTGTAGTAGGTGTCTTTTAGTGCTTGCCTAAAAAAAGCATTTTTTAGCTGCGATATTTGGCAATTTTGTAGTAGCATTTTAACTTTGAAAATATGTTTTTCTAACAAAATAACCTGGAAATTCAAAACAAATAAACTTTTAAGGCTTATTTTTTTGAAAAAGTTTTTAATTTAAAGGTTTGCTGCTGCCAGCATACGGGCTTGGAATGCTTCCAAATTTTTAATTCGTCATTTTTGACAGCTTATTTTAAGCCTAATATTAAGTTTTTTTACACAAACTATATACTAAAATTCTTAATATGTGACAAATTTTACATTTTTAATGTTTTTAAAAAAATGTTGAAAAAAAATTTTCGACATTTGTGTTTGGCCCCTCCTAGCCCCCGAGGGGTCAAACCCCAAAAACAAATTTGTAGGTCAAAAGGAATAAAAATAAGCGGACATTTAATATATAATAATATGATCAATATCCTACACACTTCGAGCAGGTAGCAAAAAAAAAATAATTAATTTAGACAGTGTATTAGCGTGGCAAAAATTTACGAAAAATCGCTAAACCGCGCGTATTTAACGGATTATAAAAAAACAGGGCGACTTAACTTTCAGAAAAAACTCAGAAAAGTATATTTTCACACATACCAAGCGGCGTTTCTTATCTCTTACTAATAAAAAAGTTTTGTTTTTTTTGGGACCAGGTTTTTTTCGCCGCATTGGCTGTAGTGATGACGTCATCAAAAAACATTTTTTTAACCTTTTCAAGAGTCTAAGCTATGTTCCTATATATGTCCCGCACATATTAACCTCCGTTATGGATATATAACATTTTAAAGTTTGAGTTTTGTCGCCAGTCCGCATCATTTTTGTATGGACTATAAATTAATTGTTTTTATAATTCCAGTATACCTGTCTTGTTAGTAACGTTACTAGTAAGAAAATTTAAAAATCTTTACTATACTAGAATTACACTCATAGGTCTTATACTATACTATACTAAAATTAGAATCGAAGGTCTTATAGTAAACTATACTATACTATACTATACTAGAATTAAAATATAATTCTAGTAGGCATCCTGATCTTAATAAAATTTAATATTAATAGTGAAAACTTTAAATTTTTGGATTAAATTTTCAAGAAATTTACAAAACTAATTTGTTATTCATTGATACAAATATAAATCAAAAGTATAAAAAAGCGTTTATAACAAAGAATACACATTAATTTGATAGATTTTTTATTTTAAATAATAACTATTTTGTCGTAGAATTATTTGTTTTGTTAAAATATACTAGCATACCTTCTTCCCGTGTTTATTTCAAAGTCCCAACCACCTAGTAACATAAAAAAATAAAGAATAACTTAAAAATCTATATATAAATGTGTGTGCGTGTCTGTGTGTTTTTGAGCGTGTGTGTGTGTGTGTGTGTGTGTGTGTGTGTGTGTGTGTGTGTGTGTGTGTGTGTGTGTGTGTGTGTGTGTGTGTGTGTGTGTGTGTGTGTGTGTGTGTGTGTGTGTGTGTGTGTGTGTGTGTGTGTGTGTGTGTGTGTGTGTGTGTGTGTGTGTGTGTGTGTGTGTGTGTGTGTGTGTGTGTGTGTGTGTGTGTGTGTGTGTGTGTGTGTGTGTGTGTGTGTGTGTGTGTGTGTGTGTGTGTGTGTGTGTGTGTGTGTGTGTGTGTGTGTGTGTGTGTGTGTGTGTGTGTGTGTGTGTGTGTGTGTGTGTGTGTGTGTGTGTGTGTGTGTGTGTGTGTGTGTGTGTGTGTGTGTGTGTGTGTGTGTGTGTGTGTGTGTGTGTGTGTGTGTGTGTGTGTGTGTGTGTGTGTGTGTGTGTGTGTGTGTGTGTGTGTGTGTGTGTGTGTGTAAAATCTTGCATTCATATATATTTATTGGTTGGCGTATCGATTGGCGCTTATGAGCCGTTTTCAAGATATTAAAGAAAGAGTCCAAGAAGCTCCATACAAAATTAGTTTTTTTTACTATTTTTATTTTCTACTTTATAACTATTTCCATTTAAATTATGTGTTTTTTTGGTTTTCAAATAAAATTATATACTTTTTTGCAGTTTTTAACGTTTATAAAACGTAAATGTAAAGCATTAAACATCAAGATATTAAAGAAAGAGTCCAGGGGCCTGTTTCATAAAAACGTTTGTAAATTCTCATTCACAAATCTTCGCCTATTTTTTGTAAAATACACGATAAAGGTTTTTCGACTTGTAATCCAGGGGGAGCATCTCTGAGCACTGCTCTGCGCTGACTGGTCGCAACCACGTCATTTCATTTCCGCTGACCGATCAATATTCGCCGTGTCATATATCCTCTATCATGTAATTTACAAAAAATAGGCGGAGATTTGTAAAATGAAAATTTACAAATGTCTTTATGAAATAGGCCAGAGAAAGCTTCAAACAAAAATCGGCTTTTTTTACTATTTTCACTTTTCAGTTTTTTGTTTATCAAATAAAAATACGTACTTTTGTGCAGTTTTTGACGGTCATAAAATGTAAATTTAAAGCAGCGGACTATGGTGAGGAGGCTGTAAAATAACCCTATTCAGTAAAAGGTATCAATCCACTTAGTAAATCGTTCATGATTAAATTTACGGGACACAAATGTAGGCAAACACTAAATTCTACCGACTCCGACTCTGTCCAAAATCTACTGTAATTTTTCATAGGTTTTTACGGTTCCACGTCAACTGGCCCCCAACAAATTCGCCCCGATATAACTGGCCCCCAGTCAATCCGACCCCAGTCAACTGGCACTCAGACAATTTGGCCCCCTGACAAATTAGCCCCCGTCAATTGGCCCCCGTCAATTGGCCCCCATCAATTGGCCCCCGTCAATTGGCCCCCGTCAATTGGCCCCCGTCAATTGGCCCCCGTCAATTGGCCCCCGTCAATTGGCCCCCGTCAATTGGCCCCCGTCAATTGGCTCCCGTCAAATTAATCCCCGTCAATTGGCCTCCAACAAATTTGTCCCCGACAAATAGGCCCCTGACAAATTGGTCCTCGTCAATTGGCCCTCGACAAATTTGTCCCCGACAAATTGGCCCCCATCAATTGGTCCCCAACAAATTGGCTCTCGTCAATTGGCCCCCGACAATTTGACCCCCGTCAATTGGCCCCCGACAAATAAATGTTTTTCATGCATCTCATGTGAAAAGAAGACCAGTAAAACGTATCAGTATTAAATTAACTAAAGTCTGCCTATGATTCGTGATAGCCAAGTTTGCGCGATTTGTAATTGGTTAACATAAGAAATACCAATTAGCTACCGCACACCAAATTAAAAACTGTTTTAGTGGGCGTGGATTATTTACAAAAAATTTTTGATGTCCGGAAAGAAAATTTTTGGCATATTATCTTCCGAAATAAATATTTTTTTCTTTAATCAGTAAATTATTAAACATTTCAATATCTTTTAAGCTTTTTTTAGAGTTTTTTTCTCTTGATTTTTAGATCTCGCTTAGGCTTAGAAAAAATAAATTTTTCTTTGTCTGAAGTTTTGTTCTACAAAGTTTTCTAACATAAAACATCTTTGATATTTATTAAAACGAATGTTTTAATTTAAACACCATAAAACCGTGAATCTTAACATTTAGCCAAACCCTAAATTTTTATGAAATATCTTTAATTAAACGAATAAAAACAAGAATCTAAACAATTTTTTGCAGTGATATAATAATTGGAAGTTTTTCCGTCTAACCTGCACATCAATATATGATTTGCAGAAGAAGAAGAAGAAATTTATTTGTCAGAAAAATACTATTTTACAATAATAATTATCCAAACAAAAAGGCAAGTGAAGGTACATGAGTACAATTTATTTACTGCCTTACTGTTTATAAACACGACAAAATTCATTCAATTTCAACAAATCTAAAGACTTTTTAAAGATATTTAAACTTGGTGCAGTTACAGTATATTCAGGTAAAGTATTCCAAACTTTAACAATTCTTTGTGAAAAACTATATTTTTGACAATCTAATCTGTATTTTTCAGATAATTTAAGTTTGAATGAATTACCCCTTATAAAATATGGTCCTTTGTCATATGTAAAAAATTCGTTAAAGTTTCAATCTACTTTGTTATTAATTATATTATAAACCATACAGAGGTTCGCTTTTAGTCTGCGCAGCTCTAAAGAATCTAATAATAAAACTTTTAAACGTGATTCATAATTATTATAGGAAATATTGCAGCGTCTACATACCTTTCGAGTAAAAAACTTTTGTATTTTTTCTAATTTTTTAATGTCAGTGATTAAATGTGGATTAAAAACGGATATTTTTGATTCTAGAATTGGCCTGACAAATACTTTGTAGGCTCGTATAAGCAAAAAAGGGTTTTACTGTTAAAGCAGCGTAGCATAAGGCCGGCTCTTGAGTAGGCTTTAGAAGAAATTTTAGAGCAATGAGTAGAAAATTTCAAATCACTAGTTAAATATACACCTAAATCATTAATACAAAAAACAGACGAAATATTAGCATCATTTAAGGAATATGAAAATTTTGGAACCAAGCTATTTCCAACTGTAAGAATATTGAATTTCTGAAAAGCTACTTTTAGTTGCCATCGATCGGACTAATCACAAATTTTTTTAGTGTTTTAGTGAAATTAGTGTTATTGCTGTCCCTTCTACATTGATAAAACCTAACTGTCGTCGGCAAATAGCTTGATGCGACAATCACCAACAATACAGTCTGTCAAATCATTGACATACAAAAGGAAAAGGATAGGGCCAAGAACGGATCCCTGAGGGACCCCCGATGTTACAATTGCACTATCAGAAAAACTATTCCCGACTAAAACAGATTGGGTGCGGTGTGATAAAAATGCTTTTATCCAATTTAAAAGTTCGTAATCAATTCCATAAGCTTTTAGTTTAATTAATAATTTTAAATGTGAAACCGAGTCAAAAGCCTTAGAATAATCAATATACATGCAGTCAATTCGTTTTCCCTGATTTAAGGCTTTAGTCCATTCTTCCAAAACAGATAATAGCTGGGTACAAGCTGATTTCTTTTTTTAAAAAACCGTATTGTTCTTTAGTAATTAAGTTATGTTTTCTTAAATAGATAAGTATATCATCAACAATAATACGCTCTTGTAGTTTACAAAGTACACTTGTTAAGCTTATAGGCCTATAGTTATCACAATTACAAACACTCCTTTTTTTAAATATAGCTATGATAATTGCAGTAAGCCAGATATGGGGCAGGACACCATTTTTCATGCTTATTTCAAACAATATTGACAGTGGAAGTGCGATTTGCGTATCAATTAATTTTAAGAAGATGGCGGGGAACCCATCCGGAGTTTTAGGAGGAAGCTTAAGAATTTTTGGGAGGAAGCTTACGAATAGCATTAAGTACTTTATCATATGAAAATTCGACAGAATTTAGCGCAGCGCCTTCAGCTGCTCGACGTTTAAAATTTAAAATTTCGCAACTGTCGGTAGTAAAAACTGAGCTGAAAAACTTATTGAGCATGTTAGCTTTTTCTTGATCATCAAACGCAAAAGTGAAATAATTTCTTTGTAGTGGCGGAAGGGATTCTTTAGACTTGGTTTTAGAATTAACAAATTTATAAAACTTTTTGACATTTTTTGAATCGATAAGAATTTTTTCTTTTTCAACAAAATTTTTTTTAATTCTTGTTTGTAATTTTGCGCACACAATTTATATTGATTTTTAAAGTTGGCATTTTTTTAAACTTACGGTAAAGATTTTTTTATGCGCTTTTAGACATTTTAGCTTTTTTGGCAGATTTAATTTGTTCGTTTTTATAACATAAGTAGGAACATACAAATCAATACAAGTATTTAACTCACTAGAAATAAAATCTGAGAGTCTTTGAAAGTCATAACTGTTGTCACATTTTTTACATAAATTCAACACTTGTAGCCAGTTAGTTTTAGATAAATGATCCCCAATCGCTGCTTTATTAGCTTTTCTAAAATTTTTTAAACGTATAGCTTCTAGGTTTTCATTTATTGAAAGATTAACGACAAAATCTACAGCGTTATGATCGCAAGAACTGGCAACAGGTTCACATACAGTTAATTTTTTTCAAAAAATCTGGGATTGAACAAAAGACTAAATCCAGTACATTTTTATCTCGTGTAGGCTCAGTAACATATTGCATAAGTGCATGGCTAGAACAGATTTCTAAAAACTTTTCCCCACACACATTTCCAAAATTCATGGGGATTTCCCAATCAATGTTTGGAAAGTTAAAGTCGCCGGCCATGATAAAATGAGTTTTTACATTCATAGAAAAATCTATAAGTTTTTTCAATATTTTTATGACTGAAATCTTATTTGAGCTGGAAGGTGGCAAATAAACTGACAAAATTCGGAGCTTTTTAGCTTTTTTAATTATTAAATCTAAGCATATGTGCTCAATTCTTTTGCAAATTTCAGGTGTTTGAACTAATACAGTAGAAATATTTTTAGCCACAAAGACAGCCACCCCACCCCCTTTCCCGTTTCTGTCATACCTATGTAGCTTATAATTTGAATTTTCTAGCAAAATGCTGTTTGGTGTATCAGTATAAAGGTGGGTTTCGGTTACTATTACTACTTTATATTTCGAGCTGTATAAAATATCCTGCAAAATACATATCTTATTATTCAAGGATCTAGCATTAAAAAGTTTAAAGCTAAGTTCATTGTTACCCTTACTTGCCGAGGCGGAGTCGGAGTCGGTGAAATTCGGCTAAATTTGGTAAAATAAATATCTCCGACTCCGTCCAAAATCTACCGTAATTTACCGTAGTTTTTAACATTATGCAAATTTTTTCACTGTTGATTCAATTACGCAATTTTCGTGCAATATATCATGGAAATTAGTCAGATTTCGAGTTTTAAAATTTTCTAACACCTCTTAACAAAATTTTTAAAAACCTTTCTTTTTGTGTCCGGAAAGAATATTTTCAGCATAATATCTTCCGAAATAATTTTTTTCTCTAAGTTGTAAATTATTCGGCATTTTAATAGGTTTTAAGTTTTTTTAGACTTTTATCTTGATTTTTAGGTTTTGCTTAAGCTTAGCTTAGAATTAAGTTTTTTTGTCTTGAATTTTTTTCTGCAAAATTTTCTAACATAAAACATCTTTGATATTTTTTATAAAAAAGTTGTAATTTAAGAACCAAAAACCGTGAATCTTAACTTTCAACCCTAAATTCACATAAAAATATTTAATCAAACGAATCAAAACAAGAATCTAAACCATGTTTTTGCACTAGAATTATGATTGGAAGTTTATCAGTTTCTCAAGATTAATAGACTATTTCGACGTAAGGCGTTTTACACAGTAAAATTCCGATACACAATAAGACGTAAGTGGAAATAAAAATATTGTTTGAATAAAAACTTTTATTAACTTATCAATGTAAAATATTGCGTAAAAACTATATTTAAAATAATGTATGGATTAGATTTGTATTAATAAAGTAATTAAAATTTAATTTCGTAAAAATGTCAACAACAAAAATGTCAATAAAAAATAAAATTGCGTGATCAGAATCAGAGTACGTTCGCGTGAATGCCTTTTCGCCCTGATATGCGGATCATTGTGTGTGTGTGCGCGCAATATATATTATATAATTTTTTATTAACTAACTTTTCCAAGAGCTTTGGTTTCATATATTTAAAGCATCTAATTTTTAAGTTAAGGCAGGCTGAATTTTATGATATTAGATTTTGTTTTTGAAGAATTAAAATACTTCTTCAAAGTCGGGCATTTGAGTGTCGCACTACTAAAGATTGATTCCCAGATTACAGACCACGCCAAAGTTTCGATGTTGATATTTAAAATCAATATTGGCCCCAACATTTATTCAGTAATAAAATAGCGTATTTTTTGAAGCACTTAAAATTTTTAGGCTAATTTGATTTACTTCGAAAAATTTACTCCAATATTTTTTTAATACAACCTAAGCCTAAGGTAACCTTAAAAATGAAAAAAAACTTTATCAAATAACTTTATCAAAAGTTTGCCTGTTTTTTATGATTTGGGCTTCGTAAAACAGTTTTTCTTTGAAGAAAAGCTTTGAAGTAAATTTGTCGAGCTAAATCGAGTTAGTATCTAATTTAACCAAAAATTTCAAGAATAAATAACAATAAACAGATTAAATAAGCTTGAAAACTAAAAATAAACGAATTTTTATTTTATTGTCGACAAAAGTACATCATGATACAGCAATCACTAAGATTAAAACTGTGATTGCTACTGTGTCGTTCATACCTAAGATGAACGTTTTTGAAAAAACCAAACACCAACTTTTGCCGTCATTTCATTGCAATTTTATTTTTTATGTTGACATTTTTACGAAATTAAAATTTAATAACTTTATTTATACAAATCTAATCCATACACTACTTTAAAATTAGTTTTTACGCAATATTTTACATTGATAAGTTAATAAAAGTTTTTATTCAAATAATATTTTTATTTCCACTTTCATTTTTATTTGTGTATCGGAATTTTACTGTGTAAAACGCCTTATATCGAAATAGTCTATTAATTATTTTTCATTTTAAATTTACTAATTTTATGGTTTCTACACTTAATTATATAACCCGCTCCCGTGATTGCCTTTTCCCCGGTTACGATGCTAAAAAGTGTTTTGGTAAATGTACTAATTCCTGCTATTTTCGCACGTAATCAGAGTGCGGTCGCAATGGTTCGCACCAGGGTGAAAACCCAAATACAGAACGAACTCTGATTACCAGCTAAAATAACGGGAATTAATACATTTAAAAAACAATTTCACTGGGGAAAAGTCAATCAGGGGAACGGGTTAATGTTTTTTAATGTGTATTGCAGTTAAAAATTATTATTTTTTTTAAAATTTACATGTAGAAAAAGCTAAATTCATTAAAAAAGCATTCAAATTTGTTTATTTTGTTCTAATTTTTGTTGATTCTCCCTAACAAAAATGTTTATATCTTTTTGTAAATAAGGGTTCCAAACTGCACTAGCGTACTCGAGAATTGGTCTAACATAGGACTTATATGCTCTGAGAAGATTGTTTCTAAAGTTTGAGTTAAATGTTCTAAAAATTAGTGATGTGACTCTGATTGCTTTTTTTGCTGTGATTTCACAGTGTTTAGAAAATAATATATCATGAGATAAATCAACACCTAGGTCACGCACCAATTCTGTAGTTGCAAGTACATTATTACCAAGCTTATATTTACAAATTAACTCTTTGTTATGATTTCTAATATGAAGAACTTAACACTTATGATCTGATAATTGCAATTGCTTGTCTTTTGACTAGCAGTATATTCTATCTAAATTTTCTTGAAGTCTTAAAGTTTGAATGTGGTAGTCTTTAGATGAAGATTTTGCAAACAACTTTATATCATCTGCTAATAGCCTAATTTTTAAGTACTTAACACAATCAGCAATATCATTAAAATATATAAGAAATAGAAATGGGCCGAAAACAGAACCTTAATGAACTGAACTTTTAACAGGAAATGATTTGGATACTGAGTCATTAATTACAACTTTAATATCCAGCTTAACTAAAAAATTTTTTTAGTTTTTAGTTTTTTAGTTTTTAGTTTTTAGTACTCGGTGGTCTAATGCTCGGCGATCAAGTGCTGGCGCTCTCTTAAAATAGTTAGTAACTATTTACGAACAAAACTACTAATTAATTCCTCGAAAAGGAACCAGTCAAAAAGTTAGTAGATTTTTTACTAATTCAAGTCGTTAAGTAAATTTATGAAAAATAGTAGTAAATTATAAACTTCTACTAAAAAAATTTATAGACGATTACTAATAAGTAGACGAATAAAAATTACTAATAAGTAGTAATTTGTAACAATTTTCTGCCTTTTACTGATTAATAAATCAATATTTTGTTATTCCCACTGTTTTGTAAAAATTCTGACTATCTCAAAGCAATAATCCACCGACCTTCATTACTTAAATTTACAAATCAAGAAAAAAATGCACATAATACAAAATTAAATAAATAAAGCACAAAACAAATAAATTCAAATCTTATTGTAACAAAGAAAATGTGGTTTTGTGGTTTGTGGCAGGCTGCCGCCAGAGGTGTTGGCCGCTTAACGCACACCGATTCACCTCTCTCTGACAGCAGCACCTTAGTACATTACTATAAAAGGAGGGATTAGATATAAATAAAACCAAATTTGTGGAAGGTTTTTTGTAGAGAGTTAGTAGGGGTTAGTAGAAGTTACAAAATACTTGATAAATATATTTTCTAAAGTTTATAATTGTAAGAAGTACAGATAAATTAGAGTCCCTATTAGTTGTTTATACACCAGAGGAACTCCAGGCGTTTAGGCTTGACGCATTCTTAGATTCAGTTTTGTTCTGCTTAATCTTGCCTGAGAATTAAACAAAATATTTGTCTTGACCTGAAAAACTAAAAAGAAAATAAAAAATAAAAACATATAGCCAATGAAACACAAAGTACACAAAATTATAATAAGATAGAAACCTACCTGTTACTGCCGGCAGAGGCAAAAGCAAGACAGAATACAAACATACAATACATGTTCATTCAAGCCAAAAATGCAAAAATAGAGTAAAATTGCAAATACTTGAGCACAAAACACACACACATAAACAAGCGCAAATAAACAACCAGAAATACACCATAAATGCACCCTAAATACCACTATTACCCTTATAATTACGCAATACGAATACATACATGGAACAAACAAGCGCACATACACATAGACTGGCGCATATACACGCGGACACACACACACAGAGCCTGAGAACTCCCTCACCCCCAACCACACGCACACACACAAACACACACACACACACACACACACACACACACACACACACACACACACACAGACAAACAAACAACACACACACGCACGCACACACACACACACATACACACAGACACACACACGTACACACATACACGTACACACGCACAAACAAGACTAACCCCACATACAATTTAAGAATGAGCTTAATAGTAAACAACTAAGCAATACCAAAAACAAGAGGGCCAGCAGTACAAAGTGATTGAATATTTTGATCAAAATTTGGTTTTGAATTATTAGCTAAGGTGAGTGTTTAGAAAAATAGAAATAAAATTAAATTTTTTTGTGATAAAAGAAATTATAA
>JASAMX010020835.1:0-20192 GCA_030248175.1 Microlaimidae sp. YZB2_3 | reverse complement strand
TGGGTGGCGCGGGAGCGCCACGGGGCGATTTAGCCCCGTGGCGCCGCGCCAACCATTATTAGAGAACGTGGGTAAATTTTGAAATTCAGAACCTTCTTCTTCTTCTTCTTCTTATTATTATTATTATTATTATTCCAACGCTCCATCCTTAAAAGCGATATTCCTCATTCGTTACTGATTGATCAAAAATAAACATGGGCTCATTAGAAAGAAGAAGGAATTACGCAACTTTCTTAGGAAGCACTTTTTTTATTTAGGTCCTTGTTATCGATTTATTGATCAAAATAAAAAATTTGAAAAATAGACAAATAAAAACTCCCAACCGCACAATAACAGCCTTTTGGCAACAATAAGGATTGTACAGAGCAGACAACCAACATCCCCTCATAGAAACCGCACAAAAAAAGCAGACGGGTTTTAATTGGTGGCAGAAACGGAACCAGTTCCCAGCGCCATCTGCTTCAACCGCGCGGAAATCGGCGAAAACAACAGAGTACTTTTTTTAATTCTTGCATTACTGATGACAAAATTAATTCAAAGTTTTATTCTAGCAAAAGACGAAACAAAGTTTCGAAAAAAAGCCTTATATTAAATGGAATAGTATAAAGCTACATAAGTCTAAAAACTAAATGCCAGAAAAGACTGAAACAAGTCTCTTTAAAACCTGTAAATTAATAACAGATTTTGTGAAATTTTCAGAAAAACAAAACCGAATAAAAACAATACGTGTAAAAGCTTTAGTTTGCGTTTTTTAACCATTAATAAAACTTAATTCACATAAATTTCTCTCAAAGTGGATTAACTTTTACATGAGTTAACCAGCTGTAAATACCACAGTATTAGTTAAGTCACACGTCGTCAAAACGATACAAAAAAGTATAACGCAAGCGTCACAGTAACCATGAAAAATTTCTGTCAAAATAAGTTATCGCATTGCGCATTAAATTTTGTAATTTATCATTATTTTCGTATAAAGCAAAACGTACCGCCATATTAACGGCTTTTTAAAATCAAATATCAAGGGTGTTTTTAAGTCCCCGAAAAACATTGAAAAATTTAGATTTAATATAAGGCGACTTTTAATTTAACAAATACATTGACAGCTAATTTGTTTTATGTAATAAATAGAAACATTAAAGAAAAAGTCGCCTTATATTAAATCTGAATTTTTCAATGTTTTTCGGACTTAAAACTTGATATTTGATTTTAAAAAGCCGTTAATATGGCGGTACGTTTTGCTTTATACGAAAATAATGATAAATTACAAAATTTAATGCGCAATGCGATAACTTATTTTGACAGAAATTTTTCATGGTTACTGTGACGCTTGCGTTATACTTCTTTGTATCGTTTTGACGACGTGTGACTTAACTAATACTGTGGTATTTACAGCTGGTTAACTCATGTAAAAGTTAATCCACTTTGAGAGAAATTTATGTGAATTAAGTTTTATTAATGGTTAAAAAACGCAAACTAAAGCTTTTACACGTATTGTTTTTATTCGGTTTTGTTTTTCTGAAAATTTCACAAAATCTGTTATTAATTTACAGGTTTTAAAGAGACTTGTTTCAGTCTTTTATGGCATTTAGTTTTTAGACTTATGTAGCTTTATACTATTCCATTTAATATAAGGCTTTTTTTTCGAAACTTTGTTTCGTCTTTTGCTAGAATTTTCGCCTTTTAATGCATTGAATTCAATGTCATTTATTAAAGATATAAAACATTAAAAAATTTACTCATTTTAAATGGTCTCCTCATGATATGAATACAATTATTTTCATATCCAAAACTTCAATGTAATTTTAAGCAGTATACTATACAAAAAGTACTGTTGTTTTCGCCGTTTTCCGCGCGGTTGAAGCAGATGGCGCTGGGAACTGGTTCCGTTTTTGCCACCAATTAAAACCGGTCTGCTTTTTTTGTGCGGTTTCTATGAGTGGATGTTGGTTGTCTGCTCTGTACAATCCTTATTGTTGCCAAAAGGCTGTTATTGTGCGGTTGGGAGTTTTTATTTGTCTATTTTTCAAATTTATATTTTGATCATTAAATCGATAACAAGGACCTAAATGAAAAAAGTGCGTCCTAAGAAAGTTGCGTAATTCCTTCTTCTTTCTAATGAGCCCATGTTTATTTTTGACCAATCAGTAACGAATGAGGAATATCGCTTTTAATGATGGAGCGTTGAAATAATAATAATAAGAAGAAGAAGAAGGTTCTGAATTTCAAAATTTACCCACGTTCTCTAATAATAGTTGGCGCAGCGCCACGGGGCTAAATCGCCCCGTGGTGATCCCGCGCCACCCATGATTAAGCAACTTTAGACTTTGCTTAAATTAAAGTTTTTCAAATTAAATTGAAAACGGCCAAATTTGTTCCAAGTTTGCATTAAGTAATGGTTATGTTATGTGTAGGATTTGAATGAATGAATATATTTATTTGTCAGTAAACACAAAAATGACAAAAAGACGAATAAAGGTGAAAACACTGTACATACCGCCTAGTAAACAACACAATATTTTGACAGATTTACAATATCCAACAATTTTCTGAATTTAATTAAGGATTTACATGTAACAGTATTATTATTAAGAGAATTCCAAATATTTACTACTCGCTGTGAAAAAAAAAGAACTTACGACAATCTAAGTTATATTTTTCTGAACGTTTTAATTTAAATACATTTCCGCGCAAAGCATAGTCACAATTTTCAAAATTAAAAAAAATTTTAACTCAACTTTTTCATGGACGACATTATTAACCATACACAAATCAAACTTTATCCTTTTTAATTCTAACGTTTCTACATACAAAAATCTCAGTCGAGTATTATAATCGGCATAAGGCAAATTACATTTGGTAAACAGGATTCTTGTAAAATGTTTTTGTACGTTTTCAAGGCATTTAATATCGGCTATATGGTGGGGACTAAACACAGGGGTATTTGTTTCTAATAGAGGGCGAACATATATTTTGTAGGCGCGGAATAAGAAAAAAGAATTTTTACTTTTGAAAAAGCGCAACAATAGTGATGCCCGAGAATAAGCTTTACTAGCAATTTGGGCGCAATGCGTTGCAAAATTGAAGTCACTCTTAATATTTAGACCTAAGTCACAACTTTATACAACGTTATCTGTTTTATTGTTATCTAGGCAGTGAATTATTTGCGGAACTATTAAGATTTCCAGCTGATAAAACAAAGCATTTTTGAAATGCCACGTTCATTTTCCACAGATTTGCCCATTTTGAGAAATTTAGTAAACTATGCTTTAAGTCTGAGCAATCAGAATTTTTTTGCATTTGGTATATTTTACAATCATCCGCAAACAACTTAAAACCACAAGAGCCTTCAATACAATCAACTATATCATTAATATAAATGACAAATAAGATTGGACTACGGGTGTGCATTGCCGGGAAATTTCATTTTAGCCGCGCCTTAGCTTTAGTACTAAAGGAAAAAATCGTTTAGCCATAGCTTTAGTACTAAGCCAAAAAAAGGCTTAGTACTAAAGCACTTTAGCCTTAGCTTTTGCCAAACTAAAAAATATGGACATGTTCCTAAATTTTAAAAATTATCCCCTTTTTAACTTAATTCATAGCATTGCACTGCTAAGTTTACAGTAAAAACTTAACATTAAAAGCGTTTTAATGTTTATTGCATCAGGTTTTAATTTTATATTTTAAAATTATTATTTTTAGGGTTAATTTTACATTTTAAAGTTGTTTTTCTAACTGTATTGCAGTTTTAGCTTTAAATCTAAATAGCCATCAAAAATGGTTAGCTATCACGAATATATTTTCTAAAATAAATATCTAAAGCAACAAAACATTTAAAGGTGCGGTATCAAGTCAATTTTTTTTCGAATTTTGTCTTCGAATATGATTATTTTTTGTAAAAATCTTATCCCTGCCCCAATAGCCCACAAATTTTTTTATCAAAATGTGGTAGTTCAGGAGATATGGCCTCCCAAAATCGCGTTTTTTGAAATTTTGTACTTGAAAAATTTCTTAATGAGTATAAAATTTTAAGTTTTAAAAGTTTTACTGAAAAAAGCACTTATTTTTTCCTTGATTTGATACCTTGATTGTTAAGATTGGAGTAATATATTTTTTCGCTAAAAATACGAAGTCTAGGCAAAAAGTTGGGCAAAATTGATCAAATCACTGCCGTCGTTTGTTGTTTTTAACAAAAAATCAAGGGTTTTTGTTTACGGAAAACACAATATCTCGACAAATACTATACCCATCTTAACTATAAAGGTATCAAATTAAAGTATAAAGTAGTCGTTTTTTAGTAAAACTTCTATAACTTTAAATTTTATACTCATTGAGAAATCTTTCAAATACAGAATTTCAAAAAACACGATTTCAGGGGGGAGTCATATCTCCTGAACCCACAAAGATATTTTAGCGAAAAAATTTTTGTGGCCTATTGGTGCAGGGTAACATTTTCACAAAAACAAAAGACCATTAAACAGCCACACGATATAAATTAAAATAAAACAATAAAAAGAAAAATCACTACACTAAAAACCAACAATCATAAAAAGAAAAATATTGATAAGATTTTAAAACAGTAAAAGGACATTATTTTAAATTTATATTTGTTTACTGATTTTTTGCACAAAACCTTGGCTTATTGGACTTGGTGCTTCCAGACAGCCTTTGGGCTTAGCTATACGCAATTTTTTTTCATAATTCTGCGCATGGCAAAAATAACAACCGGTGGTCGAAATTAAGGCTAACCCAGTTTATCCGGCATGCAATTCGTGAAGACTAAATTTTTCCAATTTTTTTCATATAACTTGCTTGTTTTTATAATAGCAAACGTAAAACCAGAAATTATATTTTTGGTAAAACGACCGAACAAACAAAATGTAATAATTTTAATTCATTTGTGCTTGAAATTGAAGCCAGCTGATTTTCACCTGTTGTTATTTCACTTCTCAAACAGTTTTTAATTTAATTTCTCAGAAAACAAATCTATAAATCTTAGAATTTTGTTTGCACGTGGTATATCTTATAGAGATTATTTTCTGGGTGTGTGGCCCGAGATAAATAGAGATTTTTTTGTTTGTTTGTTTTTTTTTTTGGTGTGCGGTCTGTAAATTTAAACTCTCTAGCATTCTCATTCATAATATTTTAATTAGGCTGAATAAAAGATTAAATCCAATTGTCGTTTTTATATACTTTCAACTTTAAAAAAGATAATGAATAATGAAGAAAAGAATATACAAATATGCGCAAGACTATTACAGAATATGAATTTATGGAGCAAAATGATTTAAAATGAACCTTTATGTTTACAACTGGACATTTTAATAATCATGAAAAAGCTAAAGACCAGACTCATACAATGAACTAATATGCTAGAAATTGTAAACAATATTAATCAATTTTTACTAACAAAGGATCAGCTTATTTTAGTGCATTTTTAAATGCTTTAGCTGTGACCGGCATTATGCAAATAAAATAAATAAATAAAATAAATAAATTGAATTCTTTAATTTTATAGTTGTGGTCCGGTATCAATTCTATTAGTTTTTCTGTTAAGGAATATCCTAACGGAGAAATTTTTTTTGCCAAGTTTAAGTTCGACAAAGAACTCAATAATTAAGTCAATTTATTGTTGAACGCCTAAAATCTCTAAAATCCTAAAAAGCGAAAACACACATTTTTCTTCTACACGTAAATTCAGTTTAACTTATAAATATTCAAACTATTTGAATTGTATATAATATGCTAATGTTGAAGCATTTTTGGTTTTGAAAAATCGCAATTTGTTAGACTGTTTACTTTGTTAAAAACATTATATTATTTATATATTATTTTGTGCTTTAGCGAAACTTGGTTAAAAAATGAAATAACAGATGGTATGATCGTATGATCAACGGGCGTATTTTTATCGTGTGTTTCTCTGCGACAGAGAAGATAAAATTGATGGTATTGTTATTTTTTAAACAGGAAATTAAAGCGCATTTATATAAAGTAGCTCTTCTTGGTTAATATAGTTGCTTTCGGTGGTTGCTGTTGATATTATAGGTGATATACCTTCTCGAATTGTATTATTTTATCGACTTTTAAATAGTTCTTTTGAAAATACCAAAAAATTTTGCTCATTTTTGAAACTAATAAGTGATTTTATAGTTCTCCTGTTTCTACTTGTGGTGATTTTAATAAGCAAATAATTCTGGAATGGACATGTTTTGATCAGTTCAGATTTGAACACACTATATTCAGTTTTTAATGAAAAAATCTTCTAAAAATAAGATTCAAAACTACATACCTGATTTTTCAAAAGCAGATTATGCTAAGTTTGTACTTATCTACAATCAACTGGAAAATTTTATTTGAGGAATCTGGCACAGTAGAAAATGCTTGGCAGAAATTCAAGGATGTTTTGTTGTTAGGAATCAATAGACATGTCCCTGGAAAAAAATTATTTACAAACAAGAAAAAATTGTACAATATCCAATACATATAAGAAAACTACAAAATCAAAAGAAAAATTTCGGCATAAGCGTAATATTGATGATCAGATCAGAGTACAAAAAATTTGAAAAGTATACAAAATAAAGTTAGAGATTTTAGGACTAATAAAGAAACAAAAATTTTAAATTCAGGGGGTTGAACGATTTTTATAAATTTGTTAATAGTAAAATTAAAACAAAACAAACTATCCCACCAATTAAAAGAGACGTTGGGACTTTTGTAACTGAAGAGTTTGAAAAGGTTGAACTTTTTGGAAATTATTTTGCTTCCGTTTTTACTGATGATGATAATACTTTACAAATTTTAATCCACCGAATATTGGAAAGTTGGACAACATGGTATTTACCACAAAAAAGGTTTTAAAGCCCCAAAAAAGCTTCTTAACAAATTGTTAGGAACACTTGACGCTTTTCCAGCTTACTTTTTAAAACGCTTGGCTAAAATTATTGCTAAAACTTTGGCAATAATCTTTCAGATGTCTTTTGATTTTGGAGAATTACCACTTCATTGGTAAATAGCTTTATTAAACTTACTGTTTAAAAAAGGCACCAAAAGCCTAAAAGAAAATTATCGTTCAGTTTCACTTACATCTTATTCTTGTAAACTGATGGAACAGCTTATCAAAGAAGAACTTCGTGTCTTTTTCCATATGATTTTGTCAGGGTTTCAACATGGTTTTCAGGCAAAAAGTTCTGCAATAACACAGCTGTTGGAAACTTTTAATGAGTGGACGCAGGCACTTAAAGATAAACTCCTAATTTATGTCATTTACTTGGATTTTGCCAAGGCCTTTGACACCGTGTCACATCAAAAATTGTTATAAAAGCTAGAAAAATATGGTGTTTCTTGTAAATTTTTAAAATGGATAAAAGAATTTTTAGTTGGGCGGGAAATAAAAGTTGTAATTAATGACTCAGTATCCAAATCATTTCCTGTAAAAAGTTCAGTTCCTCAGGGTTTTGGGTTCATTTGTTTTTCTTATTTATATTAATGATATTGTTGACTGTGTTAAGTACTCACAAATTAGATTGTTTGCAGATGATATAAAGTTGTTTGCAAATTCTTCATCTAAAGATTACCACATTCAAACCTTAAGACTTCAAAATATTTAGATAGAATATACAGCTGGTCACAAGACTGGCAATGGCAATTATCAGATATTTATCAGGCAATTATCAGGTATTTATTCATAGAAGTTTTAATAACATGTATTTTTGGTTAAATTTTTTTGGCTTAAAAAAACGTCGAAAATGTCAAACGAGCAAAAAAATGCTTTAAAAATACGGTAGTACGATGATATTTGAAAACAACAAAAACCGGCAGGTTCTTTCACCTAATTTTAAGGTAGCCGAAATTAACGGTATCTTAAAATGCGCAGTTAGTTAAACACATTGCAAAGTAATTTTGAAGAAAATATCAAAACATGAAAATTAACAATGTTGCGCCATAAATAAAGTCTGAACCATAGGGGTGAAACTTTTTCGCCCCTCCTGGCTTGTCTTAGCGCCTGCCCTTTGCATAATTTGCATAGGTAAGATAAGTTTCAGATAATACAACAACCTAAATAAAAGTTATTTTTAGGTTATATAGTGCCTCCTTTTAAATTTAATGCAGTTTAAACACAAAGGAAAAATTAAGAAAATCACAAAAAATTCACTTTTTGTATGAAAATGTTGATAATGCAGAATAACACAAATATAAAACTTTTGCAAAAACACTTTATTTAACATTGATCCAGTTACTTTTGTGCTAGTTTTTTTGTGCTTTAAAAATAAGCCAATTTTGTAACACCCTAAATTGGTGGCCGAAATTAAGGCCTGGCCGAAATTATTTCAGATACCCTATTTGGTAACTATTGCAACACAACTGTCAGTCAACCATGATGTTTTTGTGTTTTTTTCTGTATTTCACCAGGGGAAGTTTAAATAATAAACATCGAAATAAAACATTTTTGTTTCGAGTGACATGTTAGATGCTATTAAAAAAACACAAAAATGACAATTATATCATTAGTACAAGCATTTAGGGCTGGTTCATACTTATGACAAAACGTTTTAATTTAAGAATTTAAGAAAAGCCAAAACGTCCTTTGGACAAGCCAAAACGTCCTTTGGGCTTTTTTCTTTGGACGAAGTATGAATGCTACTTAAAATTTGTCCTTTGGACAAAGTCCAAAGGACCAAATCCAAAGGGAAAAGTCCAAAGGACAAGAAAGTATGAACACGTTGTCCTTTGGATTTTGTCCTTTGGACAAAGTCCAGAGGACGTTTTTACGCTGTATTTGTCCTTTGGACAAAGTTCAAAGGACTTTTGTCCTTTGGACGTTGTCCAAAGGACGTTTTGTCATAAGTATGAACCAACCTTTAATAGTAGAGAAATCAAGTTTTTTTAATGCTTTATAGGCTTGTCTTGGTGTTTTATAGTCTTAAATTTAAAATTTTCTCCACGGGGGGTATTCAGCCCCTTTCAAATCGTCCTGAAATGACCCATTTTTGCTGTGCTGCTTTTTGATCTCATTTGGGGGCTCTATTCACTCATATCCCTCATTTCTGGGGACTACAATCAATCCCATTTCTGCGTACATGCGCTTACACCATGGGAATCTTTTAAAATCGGTGCTATAATGTAAGTATATTTCAAAAACTGGTCAGGCTTACAAATGCTTAATACCAATTGGTACTTACAAATATTTATTTGTTAGTACTGAAGCTCAAGCTCACAAATAATTTAATTGTAAGTGAATGCTCAGCTCACAATTAAAATCTGGTGCTCAATGCATCTATAGCTGGAAGGCAAGAAATTCCCAGCATAAATTTTAATAATTATAATTCTTATTATGTTTTCTGGATTTAGATTTGAAACTTTGTATGAGCTATTCTATTTAAAGATTTTGTATCGCCTAAGCTAAATATTAAACAAAACCAAAACAATACAAAACAATACAATAAGAATACAAAACAATACAAAACCTTTAAAGTTTATAATCTATTCATTGTGTTTATAGTTAACAGCACTAATGCATTAAGAGCATTAACAACAGGGAACAACATAGCAAATAACTTAAGAAAAGTGTAAAATAAAATCCCATCCTAATCAGTTTTTTTTTTTGGTCGGTTAGTTTTTTGTGGTTCCCAGATTTTTGTCTTTTATTTCTCGTCTTCAAAAAACTCGTCTTTGGTGAAATTAAGTGAGTCTACATTTCAAAAGCGAGTTTTTTTTCTAAAAATGAAAAATAATCGTCGTGAGAATTTAAAATTATAATAATAAGGTTTGCTTGATTTTTAGGTTTCGTTTAAGCTTAAAGAAAAATAAGGTTTCACGTCAGGATTTTAGGGCCCTCAAAATGTCATATAGTATTCATGATCACGTCATATATGTATTGCTCTGTGGGAATGGTTGTGGGAGGAGCTGTTAGAATCACATTTAGTCAATTAGCGCTTGGGAAGAAATGGGATGTCCAATGGATGAAAGTTCTTCATTTTTTCCCAAGCCCTAATTGGCTAACAATGATTCTATAAGGTCATCATAACTCTGTAAAAGTCTTTAATACTGAACAATTTCCTTTTAGATGGGAGGGTTTTGACTATCGTGTTTTAAGCTTTAAAAAGCACACCATTAAAGAGAAATATTCAACAATAAAGTTTTGTTTAATTTTTGGTTTTGCTTATTCTTCGAAAAAAAATAAGGCTTTAAATCCACGGTTTTAATTGAAAAAGATTTGTTTTAACAACAACAAGGACTTTTTTCTTTTTAAAGTTTTAACCAAACTAAAAAAGTATGTTTACAAAATCGCATCCAAAAGACCGGTTTTTCGAAGACGAGATGTTTAAAAGACGAGTTTTCCCAAGACGAGTTGTAGAAGACGAGATGTTGAAAGACGTAATGTAAAAGACGAAATTTCTGGGAACCGTCGTCGCCAAACACTTCAGTCCACGTTCATAGAAATTCGTGTTGGGTTTCTGACTCTAAATTACTCAAAACACTAACGATTTTTGGCTGACTCGTTTTATTTCAACTTATTTCTCAAGAGTTATTTTTTAAAACCTAAGCATACGCTTTCCTAAGTTTAACCGATACCTAAAAATCAGGCAAAATTTTTAATAAATTTATGTAATAGAGTTTTGCTTGATTTTTAGGATTCGCTACGGCTTCGAAAAAACTGTCGAGGTTAATTTTGTCTTTCAATATTTCGCATTCGGAAAACTCATTCTTATGTCTGATTATTGTAAAAATACTTTTTTAAACAACGAGTTTTTTAGTTTTTGGTTTGGTTCCAATGTCTAAAAAGAAAAGAAGTTTTTAGTGTTATTAAAACGAAGATTTTGCGACTAAAACCATGGATTCAAAAGCCACTTTTCCCTTAGCCTAAGCATAATCAATATTCCGAAAAAATTGTCGTTGTATATTTCAATGGTTTGATTTTAATTGAAGATTAAAAACCCTATTTTTTCCTAAGCCGCTAAACAAATCCTAAAAATCAAACAAACTTTATTATAATAAATTTTCTATTGGAGCGACAACTATTTTAATTTTTTGTGTCAAAAATCGTATTTGAAAAGTACGTTCTTAAAATCGCACACAAAGTAGGACTTATTTAAAAACGTTATGTTAAAAGACGTAATGTAAAGACAAAACATTCGCACACTATATTATGAATTGTTTTCTTTTGTTATTACATGCCTTTAGCTAAATTATTATTTTGATGTAAAAAAACCAATAATTTTTTTCCAATCAAAAAAAAATCTTTCTTGGTTTTTTAAGTATATCGTTATGTCAATGGGTTAGTAATTTAAGTAAATCGTTATATAGCAAACTTTCGGTAAAATAATCTAGCTTGGGTTAAATTTATTGGTATTGGCTTTAAATTTTTAAAAAATTAAAAATGTATATTACTTTTTTCATTTATATAATTATATAATGCCAGAAATTTTTTTCACTTCATTTACTCGTTCCACAAGGTTGGTCATTTATTACAATAATCAGACAGAACTTATGAAGTACGCAATACATATATCAAACGAAGTTTTCGATAAGAAATAATTATATACTACAATTTAAAAATATTAAAAAAGTATTCGTCACAAACAGATAATAAGCAATTTATGACGCAATGACGTAAAATTTTAAATGATGCTGTGATAAAAAAAGAAGGAATCTATTTTATTTAAAACCATAGTTTTTGATATGATACTACATACAAATACAATTATGTGATTATATATCCAAGCTTGCTGGCTAGAAATTTAAAGAAATAAGTATAAAACAACTATTTTATTAGACAAAATATTACTAGCCGGATTTATTCGCCAATGTGCATATAGTTTAAAAGTAAACCCACCGTGGCTGCAACAGTTGTTCGTTGGATTAAAATGCCCCCCATTAAGTAAACACTCAAATTACGTGAATCTGAAGTCACTTTATCAAATAAATACTCAATATTAAATCGAATCTAATTGGCTGATAAAGTGACGTCAGATTCTCGTAATTTGAATGGTTACTTAATGGGGGGCATTTTTTAATCCAACGAACAACTGTTGCAGCCACGGTGGGTTTACCTTTAGTGTTCTTTAAAAAATTCACACTTACGGTGGGTGGTGGGAATTAGAGTAAGTTTAGCATTTTGCATTTAAGGCAAACTGTAAATTCCACCGACACCGACAAAATCTACCGTTATTTTTAGTATTATGCAAATTTTAGCCTAAACCTAAGCCTAACCTGCACATCAATATATAATTTGCGTAAATTTGAGGCGGTGTCGGTGGAATTTACATCTTGCCGCATTTAAAATGGCAAACACTAAATTCCACAGGCTCGGACTCCGACTCCGCCTTAAATTTCTGCAAATTATATATTGATGTGCCGGTTAGGCGGAATAAACAAAATCTCGAACAAAATGAACTAATTTGAATGATTTTTGAATTAATTTAGTTTTTTCTACGTGTATATTTTTAGAAATTAATAATTTTTAATTGCATTACAATTTAAAAACATTAAATTAAGTTTAAAAATAATAAAATTAGTAAATTTAAAATAGAATATAATTAATTATTCTCGAGAAACTTATAAACTTCCAATTATTATTCTAGTTAAGAAAATGGTTTAGATTCTTGTTTTGATTTGTTTGATAAAGATTTTTCATGTGAATGTAGGGTTTGGCTAAGGGTTAAGATCCACTATTTTCGGTTTTTAAATTGAAACATTAGTTACAATAAATATGAAAGATGTTATAGGTTAGAAAATTTGCAAAACAAATAATTTAAGACCAAGAAAACATTATTTTCCTAAGCCTAAGCGAAACCTAAAAATTTAGATAAAAGTTTAAAAAACTTCAAACCTATTTGAATGCCAAATAATTTACTGCCTAAAGAAAAAAAATATTTATTTCGAAAGATATTATGCCGAAAATATTCTTTCCGGACATCAAAAGGTTTATGAAAATATTGTAGAAAGCTTTTGAAAACTTTTACAACTCAAAAATAGGCTAATTTCCGTGATATATTACACGAAAATTACGTAATTTAATCATGGACAAAATTTGCATAATATTTAAAATTACGGTAAGTTACGGAAGATTTTGGACGGAGTCGGAGTCGGTGGAATTTAGTGAATGCAAAATGCCCGTGTCCGGAAATTTGAACGCCAGCATTTTTTTTTTTTTGAAAATTCTATTCTTTTCGTTTTCGTTTCTGCCTTTTCACTCATACACTGCTCTTCGTAATTTTTTAATTTCATTGGAATTTGGTAACGAAACAGATGAAATAAATAGCTGATCGACACTTGAAACATCCGAAATGTTCATTTGATTGATATAAAAATTAACTCAAATATGTAGAATCAACATTAAACGTTTTATCTTAAAGCAAAACTTCGAAATGATCGCGGGCTACAGAAGCTCTCAGAATATTCAAGCACCGGTTAAAAATGTGCAGTCTTCGGAGTTGGTACAAAAACTCACAGATATTCTATCAAACTGGCTACAAGAGCATTCTAAGCCTGATTATGATCCCATTCCTCACTTAACAAGGTATGTCATTTGTTAAAGTTTGAACAAGTTTCTTACATCAAATCGACCGATCAAAAAGTAAAATAATACACAGAACCATAGGTGGGCAGCCTTCCCGATTTGAGGGGCAGTCATAGTATATTTTACCTCCCCTCCTCAAATTTAGGGGGGAGTGTCCCAAAATTTTCTTGAGGGTATGGTATGTCTCAAATACTCTGTTTACCGTTTTTAGTACCGGGACCCTCCAAATTTTCGGGGGTTGGTTGAGGTGTCCGGGGTACCCCTTATTTAGAGGGGGAGGGGTGTCGGCTATAATAATTGAGATCCCTTGGCCACCTATGCTCATTGGTGAGAACGGTCGAGGAAGCTAGGGGGGGTGGTTACCCGGGGTAAATCGAATTTTGAATTCTAGGAGGGGGGTCCGGACCCCCTATCTTTTTTCTCTGTGGGTCTGGTGCCCCTTTTTATTGAGAGGTGCCCCCCCCGTTTTTTTTGCCCCCCCCGGGTGTTTTTTTTTTTTTTTGCCTTTTTTTCCTTTTTCCTTCTTTTTCTCTTCTTCCTTTTCTCTGTTTTCCCCCCCCCCCCCCCCCCGGGGGAGGTCGACTCCGGGTGCGAAATTTCGAAATCTAGAGGGGGGTCAGGTGTGGTCCGGTGTCCAAAGCAAAACAGTTTTAAACCATAATAACTTTAATAATTGTTGTTTTTATAGGATAATTCTACATTTTATTGAATAATAAGCGATATTCTGGTATAAAAAGGGTGTAAAATCATGAATATGTGATGAAAATTCATGTTTTCGGCAGAAAACATGAATTTTCATGAAGTGTTCCCGAGGGGGGATAGGGGAGGGGTCAGATTTCATTATCTAGAGGGTGGTCAGGGGCATGGGCGTAGCCAGGATTTCGGAAAGAGGGGTCCTCTACCCTGAACAAAATTTCCAAAGGGGGGGGGTCCAGGAGTGTCCAAATTCTAAACGTAAAAAAGGACTAAAAAAATTTTCCGCGCTTCGCCCAGAATGTTTATTTCTTTGTTTATGTCACATACTTTATTATTTCCCTATTATTTAATAAAAAGGTAGGATTCCCATACGCGTCCCAAAATTCGATTTGACCGACCCTGAAGTAAAATACACTTATAAAACATCTTTATACCCTAAATTGGACCCGTAGACTTAATTTTTGTGTCTATTTTTGAGATTTGAGCTTTTCATTAGGAGTTATAAACCGATTTATACCCAAAAAATGCCCTATTTTGGCATGTCAAATTTATGTTATTAAGAAATTTTTTTTATTAAGCCTTTAATCAAATTAATATTAATTTTTTCGTATTACCAAGTGTCTGGCAGTTACAAATATACTTTTATTTTTTTCATAGTAACAACCAATTTTTTATAATAACCGTTCAAATACCCATCAAATTTCAGTTGTGAAAAAATTCACATTTTTGAAAAACAACTTAGTTTAATAAAAATCAATTATATTACAAATTTGTTTGATATATAGGTTTTGCTTAGGCTGAGGAACAATAAATCGGTGAAAAACTAAGTTTAAATGAGCGTTTTAAGTCGAAAAAATTTTGTTGTCCATGTTTTTGGTGGTCCATGTAATTTTGGAATTTTTAATTTTTTCTAAAATTTTTGAGTTCTTCAGACTTCTAGCATTGTTAAAACATAGTTTTTAATTTAATTTGTGTGTTTACAATTTTTTTTTATTAACATCATAAATTGCATATGCTGAAAAAGGTCATTTTTTGGGTATAAATTGGTTCATAACTCTTTTCGATAAGCCCAAATCTTAAAAATAATCATTAAAACGAAGTCTGCGTGTCCGATTTAGTCTACAAAGCTGTTTTATATGTGTATTTTACTTTAGGATCGGTCAAATTGAATTTTGGGACGCGTATGGGAATCGTACCTAATAAAAATAAGTTCATAAAACAAAGAAAAATTTTTTACAAACAATTTGATACCTTAAAATTTTCGATTTCAAAAACATTAAAAACATAAAAGTAAAAACCTAAAAACATTAAAATGAGTACATTGAATTACAGCTGAGCAATGCAAAGTGCGAAAAAATGTTTTTAAAATTACTTCTTCTAACCTTCAAATTTTTAATACCGCTATATAACAATCTAAAGGGGGTCCAGCGTGGTGGTATTAAGATTACAAAACAAAGTAACACAAATTTGGAAGTGGAGACCAATTAAAACATTAAGAATTGTGTGGGTCCAGGGTGGTCATACCAAGATTACAAAACAGAGTAACACAAAATTGGAAATGGAGGGAGACTATATAATTAATCGAGCGCTGAGCGAAGCGAACCGCGAGAAAATTTTTAAAAAATGGCCGTTCTAGACCCCCAAATTTTTATCCTTGGCGACACAAAAGGGGGGTCTAAGCATACATGGGCACAGGCGCGGTTGGGGGGGGTTAACCTCCCTAAATTCTGAGAAGGGGGTTTAACCCCCCCACTTAGAAGGGGGGAGAAAAAGCTAACCCCCCAATTTTGGAAAAATGAAGAAAAAAAAGTCTTTAAAATGACTTCTAACTGCCCCCAAACTTAAGTTTTGAGGTCAAAATGTTTTCAGCAATAAAAAGCTCAAATAAAAGCTCAAAAATGCAAAAAAAGGCTTTTTGACCTAAAATTAGCGTTTTTTACCTATTTTTCCTTCAAAATCGAAAAACGATATGGGTAAAATGCACTCCAGAAAAAACGATATGGGTATTTTGCGTTTCTCGGATTTTAACCCCCCCTTCTAATTTGGGGTTTAACCCCCCAACTCCGGACCAACTTGCCCATGTATGGGTCTAACCCCATATTTTTCCAAATTTGTCTAGGGGGTCTAGACCCCCTAGACCCCCCTGGCTACACCCATGGTCAGGGGTAAAAAATTCGGAAATTTAGGGGGAGGGAGAGGGCCCTCCAGATTTTCGTCTAGGAGGAGGTCCCGAAATTTCGAGCTTAGGGGTGAGATGGAGGTGGACACCACCACCACCACCACGAAATCCGTTTCCACGTACATTATTAATGTTAATCAATTTTACTGTAAAAACATATAATAGGCTAGTAGAATCTAGCTGACCTCGATAATTGCACTATTAAATCGATTATTTAACAACAAAACCATTCAAAATTTTTAACGAAATCGGTTAATAATAAAGGTGAAAACCCCTTTTTTAAT
The DNA here is from genome assembly GCA_030248175.1 of Microlaimidae sp. YZB2_3. NCBI lineage: Eukaryota > Metazoa > Nematoda > Chromadorea > Desmodorida > Microlaimidae > Microlaimidae sp. YZB2_3. The sequence continues at coordinate 3,517 of JASAMX010020835.1, read as the reverse complement.
AATTATTTATCAATTTACTCAATTTGAAACCCAAATGCAAACTTTTAAAGGGCTAAATTTGGTTAATTTTTGTATACTTTATAAAAAGGTGGAATTAAAAAAAATTCTGCGATTTTATTTGTTTTTTTAACGTCATAACCGCATATCGGCAAACTAATTTTCGACGTCAGCCAGATGTAATTCAACCATAAGTGCTTTTATCGTGCGGTTTAAATTTTCGGTCTTCAAATAATATTTTTGGTAGGAAAACTGGATTGTCCTGTTAAAATAGTTTATAAACCTTTAGATCAAAATGTAAGCTTTGTAACCTGGCTTAGGCTTAGGCCAATGGGTATTAAAATTTAAATTACAAAATATAAACTAAAAGAAAGCAAGAACTAAAAGTAAGAACTAAAAAAAAGAAAGAAAGCAGTAAAAGAAAAAAAACTTAAAGAAAGAAAGAAAGCAGTAACGTTTTCACAAAAAACGTTTTCACAAAAAATTTGACTTCGCACCACACCTTTAAGGGGCGGAGCTCCAGAACTCTGAAACTCCCTTTTAAATAGTAGAATAATATTGGAGGGTAATATTGGAGGTTAGATAAATTAGTAGTTGAGATCAGGAATGTTCTGAAACAGAGCGAATCAAGCCAATCGAATCAATCAATCCGCTTTCAAGAGCTGTGGACCAACCCTTGGAGCTTCAAAGCTCTTCATTCAATTGCTTAACTAAAACTAAAGTCTTCCAGGCTAAAATTAAGGGCGTGACCGCTCTCGGCCAGGAAGAAGTAAAAAATAAACCCGTGAGCGAGAAAAATTAAAAAAAATGTTTTCAGCGGTTATGTAACCAATTATTATTTAGTTGCGTCAAGTGTTTCTCTGTATGTGATATTTTCTTAAAAAACGAGTGGTTATTTTACTACTCATCTATTTTCACCCTGATAGAATTTATTTTTAATTTATTGCATAATTGAAGAGTAATGCCATAAATTATTTTTTAAATTTTTTTGTATAACTTCGTGACTTATGCTTTTTCTCTATGCTTATGCTTTTTTTCTATTTTATAGAAAATTTACTATTTGCTTATTATTTTGCTGAAAAGTGAAATAAATATTAGCCTGTTAAAATTATTAAATTGTTCAGTTTTTTTGCATTCTGTCTTTCTGGCTTGTTGGACTTGGTCTCTTCACTACAGCAATAAATAGGTTCGAATTTCGCTAAAAAATATTTGACAAAAAGTTCGAATCTTTTTTATTAATTAAGTTCTTTTTTGTTTGTGTGCATTATTCAGGATACGCTAAATCGAAAATCACAAATTGAATATTTTTAGTATTGTATTTTATTGTTATTTTTACGTGTATTTTATTGGTATCATCAAAGGTGGATAATCTAAACTTTTATTACGACCGTAATAAAAGTTTAAATAATTTACACAAAAAAATGTAAATAATATATTCGCCAGAGCAGTCGGCCACGTCACACCACTATGGTAAAAATAACAAGAACGCAATGCAGCAAAATTAACTCCCTTGTGGCCGGACGTGCGGCTTTTGGCCGGACGTGCGGCTTCTGGCCGGACGTGCGGCTTCTGGCCGGACGTGCGGCTTTTGGCCGGACGTGCGGCTTCTGGCCGGACGTGCGGCTTTTGGCCGGACGTGCGGCTTCTGGCCGGACGTGCGGCTTTTGGCCGGACGTGCGGCTTTTGGCCGGACGTGCGGCTTTTGGCCGGACATGCGGCTTCTGGCCGGACGTGCGGCCTGAATTGGATTTTATGATGCACACTGCTACAGACCGCTGTGACATACCTTTATTAGATTATCCACCTTTGGTTTTATGTAATAAATAGAAACATTAAAGAAAAAGTAGCCTTATATTAAATCTGAATTTTTCAATGTTTTTCGGACTTAGAAATTGATATTTGATTTTAAAAAGCCGTTAATATGGCGGTATGTTTTGCTTTATACGAAAATAATGTTAAATTACAAAATTTAATGCGCAATGCGATAACTTATTTTGACAGAAATTTTTCATGGTTACTGTGACGCTTGCGTTATACTTTTTTGTATCGTTTTTACGACGTGTGACTTAACTAATACTGTGGTATTTACAGCTGGTTAACTCATGTAAAAGTTAATCCACTTTGAGAGAAATTTATGTGAATTAAATTTTATTAATGGTTAAAAAAAGCAAACTAAAGCCTTTACACGTAACGTTTTTATTCGGTTTTGTTTTTCTGAAAATTTCACAAAATCTGTTATTAATTTACAGGTTTTAAGAGACTTGTTTCAGTCTTTTCTGGCATTTAGTTTTTAGACTTATGTAGCTTTATACTATTCCATTTAATATAAGGCTTTTTTTCGAAACTTTGTTTCGTCTTTTGCTAGAATTTCCGCCTTTTAATGCATTGAATTCAATGTCATTTATTAAAGATATAAAACATTAAAAAATTTACTCATTTTAAAAGAAACGTCATGGTCTTCTCATGATATGAATACAATTATTTTCATATCCAAAACTTCAATGTAATTTTAAGCAGTATACTATACAAAAATTATGTCTGGGTAACTCCGTAAAATTGTATGGAACCTGAAAGAACCATATAAAATAGTGTGTTTTTCTTCTGTTTAAATTTTTTTAGTTAGAACTGATTTAACCACTTGTGGCGGATAGCGTTGAGCAGTTTAGGTCAACTAAATTTATAATATTAATTCATGTCTTAAGTAGTCATTACACCCGCTTTCATTCGCGTTTCTATCATATTCAAATTTCTGTCGCCACACATGTCAATCAAATCGTTCTATACAGTAAAAAGGGTTCTGCAATTATGGTTTTGCGTTTTTAACTTGAAGAACTGTCGTATCGCCCGATTTGGGAACCCTTATGTTGGCAGACCCAGCTTAGGTGTTTATATTACTTACCTTATTTTTATTCGATAAATTACCCAATTGAGATGCCAACCGCTATAGTTGGTTTCGACCAACTTAGGTAGGAACTGTATGTTAAGTGGAGAATACACAGAGGCTGTCTGTGGATTCTCCTTGAGATAAGGCGACTTTTTCTGGAAGTGTATTGGTGGAGTGGCTACGATCGTGGGTACAGGTATTAAATAAGGAATTTTGCACAAATTTATACGTAATCTACCAACACAATTGGTAGCTATTTTACCTAAGTTAAATAGGTTACATAAAACCCTCAGTGGTGTGTCGTCAAGGACAACCACTGGTTTCGTAAAAATATCGTTCTATTTTTCAATCGGTAAATTTCTAAAAAATTAATTATTTAAAACTAATTCAAACTTAAGCCTCTAACTGAATCAATCAAAAATAGAATTTTAAAAACTTATAAATTTCCGTAATTTTTCTTTAAATGTAATTTGTGTTTTTAAAAGCTAAAGCAGTTTTTAAAAAGGCTAAAAAGTTATAGCCTTAGCGTTTCCAAACGCTTTAAAAATAGCCTTTTCTTTTTGTTAATTCAAAGTGCTCAAATTGCTCAATGTGCGCAAAAGTATTTTTATTCTTTTGTTCGCCGCAACGCCGTCT
>JASAMX010020833.1:0-11804 GCA_030248175.1 Microlaimidae sp. YZB2_3 | reverse complement strand
TCAGTTAATAAAGCAATCCTGATAAAACGGCTTCTTACTTTTATCGCCTTTTGAAGCCTTTTCGCGCTCCTTTGTCACTTATTTTAAAATTTTGACAAAAAGGCATAAGTAAGCTTCGAAACGTCGATAAAAGTAAAAGCAGTTTTACCATCATTACTTTATTAACACTCAGGATTTTACGCGAGACATCTTTTTATCAAGATGACCCCTCAAAAACCATTGAAACATATTTAAGCAAAAATAACAGCTTCAGTTAAATCACCTCGATAACTTAACTTTTGGATTGGTTTTTAGAGTATAAAAGTATAAACGAAGCCATTGTTTTTAAAAAAATTTTTATCAAGACGATGGTATAAAACTTTAAAAAAAACGCCGATTACTATTTGTTTTTCGAAATTTTATTCCATGCTTTTTTCATTCCTAAAATAACATTTAACCACACTACAAAATGACTGTCAAAACTAGCGAAAATAAAAAGCGTTGTTGATAGTTGATCTTCCTCTATCTTTTTGATAAAGATTTTTATGCTCATGTCTGATAACTAATATTGCTTGATTTTGAATCATTGATGGAAGTGATTCTGAAAATAGATTAATTTCTAATCATATAACAAAAGTAATAAATAAACAAGACCTTATTCATTAGTTTGTTTATTTTCTAACAAAACGTCCAAGTTCTTTGTTTGTTATTGGTCCACTTATGAGGGTTACCTATATAAGATTTTTTTAGGTAATAATTATTGTATTAAATGCTGTTCTTACCAGTGGAAACTCTTTGCTGTATCCGTCGAACAGGGAATCCAGTAGAGCCCTGTGAAAACTGATATTCTTCAAAAACACTTCCATACCCATATTGGAATTGTTCTGGAGATTGAACTTCCCGATCTCCAAGAAGCGACCGTGGGGCGCCACGCAGCGGACACTGGCCTCGTGCTTGTCCTCGGCCAGGGAGTTGAGCAGGACGTCCACCCCGCGACCGCCAGTGGCCCAACGGATTTTGGCTTCGAACTCTGTAGTGCGACTGTTGGCGAAATGGCGATCGTCCAACTGGGGAAACCGCTTCTGCAGGTAGAGCTTCTTCTCTTCACTCCCCACCGAAGTGAAGACCTCACAGCCGTGCGCCAGAGCCACGGTAATGGCCGCCTAACCAACCCCCGGCCCCGCTGTGGATGAGCACTTTTTCTCCTTAAATATTATAAAAGATGTGTAATATGCTTTTAGCCTTTTCTCACCCATATCCTACTCGCAATCGAGTACTCTCACTACTCTGCAGTACTGCTGAGTAGTGAGAGTAATAGATGTGTTATTAACATCAATATATTATCGCATCAATTTATATCTGTTTGCAGTACTTTAATCACGGAACATTAATAGTTTATAGGCAAATAAAATCTACCTGACATCGAAATTTCAGTATTAAAATTGTCTGTTTAACAATAAAACCATTCAACATTTTTATCGAAAGCGGTTAATAATAAAGATCAATACGCATATTTTAATAATTATTTATCAAATTAGTTAATTTAGAACCCAAATACAAATTTTTAAGGGCTAACATTCGGTTTTTGAAATTTTGTAAAAAGGTAGAATTAAAAAAAATTCTGCGTTCTCATTTGTTTTTATTACACGTCATAACAGCACAATTTTAATTGGTCCGCTCATGTCTGGATTCTGATTTTCACGGTAAGCCAGATATAATTAGACCATCGGAAAGCTTTTGTCGTCATACACAGAATAATAAATTTTTAAAAGTTTAATTTCGATACATACCAATACTATGATAAGTAAGCTACATTTACAAAATAAAACAAAATAGCACAAAAATTATTCATTAAAAATTACAATAAGTTTGTCAAATTTAAAAATAAAAGAGCCAATCCTTTCTATTATTAACTGATTTACTTTTATAACTTACCATTTCTCAAATTTCCTCGAATCATTAATGCATAGTAGGCAGTTAAATAAGCAATAGGAACGGTCGCTGCTTCCTCAAGGGTCCAAAATTCTGGAACCGGAAAATAAGTATCATTTAAAGCAAACGTGGTTGCCATAGCTTGAGCATTAGCTATTCCCATAATACGAGATCCATCATCGTTTCTTCGGCCTAAAATTTAGATTTTAATTTTATAATTTTTATAGACTTGATATAATCTGTATAGCAAAATTTTATTATTATTATTAGATTTTCTACAAAATCAAGATATTCTTGAGAACTAAACTTAAAAAATAATAGATGAAGAAAGAAGATTTTAAAAGATCTAAAATACAATGTAAACAATGTTTTATATTACCATTCAGCTAATATTAATTATGCAAATGCAACCTTATCTTTACACTTTTGGTCGCAAACCATCTTTTTAAAATAAATTTAAAAATTTTTTGGTCTTTGGGCAAAAGGTCTTGGACGGAAAATATGTGGTAATTAATACCGCACAATTTAAGCGACTACTACGCTGTATATAATGATAACAATGTAAATTTCTTACTCTACAAAATAGTATAATATGGAAAATGTAAATATGTTAATTAGATTTCAAATTTGAATTTCAACCATTTGTTAATTTAAATGCATAGTTGTAAATGTAACTATATTTGGTAAGTGAAATCGTCTTTCTTGGCTTCTGCAGCTTAAATCAACCTGATTTTTGTGGTTCCGACACTTAAACCTCAAACTAAACTTAAGAACCCTGCTCTGCCCACCTTGCGTAAGATTCGGGCGCATATTTGGCCCATGCGAGCCCATGCCAGGCCCATGCGCATATTTCGCCCAATAAAATTTAAATAAAAAAATATGGCGCATATTCACAAAAAAATAAAATAACTAAAGGCAATCCCAACGTGGCTGTTCTATTTGTTGGTTGGATTAAAAAAGGCTCCCCATCAAGTAACCATTCAAATCAGGCGAATTTGATGGCACTTTACCGGCCAATTAGATTTTGATTTATTATGGAGTATTTGTTAATATATATCTTGTTTTAACTTTTTTCTCTGTTAGAGTCGTGGCACAATGGGTAAAGGCGTTTGTCATTTTGACAGAGAGAATTCAGAGGTCAAATTTTCATAAAGTCTTTTTTTTAATATTTAAGTTCGATTTAAATATGTTTAATTATTTTAATTTGATTTACATAAATTTTAAGCAAAATATTATTCGTTTCCTGCTTTTTATCAAATTGTAGAATTTTGTCGTTTGGATAATCTAAAATATTATAATACTCTATTCTATAACTGCAATAGTTGAAAAATTATTTTTATGCAAGTAAAAAAGAATAATTTTTGCTCTGTATTGCAATTAGTTTCTACCAAACACCTCACAGTAAAAACTTTCAGGAGAGACCTTTACATTTGATTTATAATTTCCACGGACGCACTGAGTTTCCTAAAAATTGCTGGTGTTGTGCGAACAGAAAATTTTTTCTTCATGAAAACGATCTGGGAGTGTCTAAATTAGTCTTGTGAGCAAAGTAGAACAGTTACGTTTGGTTTGCCTTTAAGTCCATCCGGGTCTAGTGGCGCACTGGTTTAATGCAATACCTGAGAACTCCATGCCAAGAATGCATTCTTTGTCAGCAAAATTCCCTGGAATAGCTTCAGGAGGTAGGCGTCCAGTTGCAAGCATGACATCTCTGAAGTTTAAGGCTGAGTAATAAATTGAGCAGAGCACCGAGTTGCTGTCTTTACGCATATTTGACGCGAAGAATTTATTGGGGCTCTCTATCCATCTTAAACTACTTATGTCACCACGAACCATAGCGTTAAGGCACGCATGCTCTGTTTCCATATAGTTATTTAAATCATCTAAATAACGTATATATTAATTCTTTGCAATTCTTTGAAACACAGAAAGAAGAGCGAGTTTGTCCAGCTTGATACTAAACTTAGCATCTTATGCAACTTAGCAACTTAGCTGTTATACGCTGAGACGCTAGACGCAATATACACTATGCGTTTAAGATGAGATACCAATTCAATAGGGTTAATACAATTAAAACTAAAGAAACCGCAACTTCTACCAGAAAATCAAAAAATATAATGTTATCTAATAGGAATTTTCTTTTGAAGGATTTAATTTGTTTGCTAAGAAGTCATTCAAACGCAGGAACATTCAGGTATTTGGACAAATACAAAATTAAAACCGCAGTGTTTTTTTTATAAATTTTCATGGCTTGCTCATGTACGCTTATAGTATTGTGTCCGTTTAACTAATTTCTTTCAACAGTGTGACTACAAAAGTAAAAGTGCATTTGGTTTGGCGCTAACATAATATATTTGTTTATTTTCAGTTTTGTGTTTAGTTCAAAAGACACGTAGCATCAGCATCACTTTATAAAAGTAAAACCGCGTTTTAATAAAAGCTATAGCCTGTCCTTCTGCTCTCCTCATCAATTGCTCCTCATCATCGTTGCTAAAAAAGTGGTTTTAATTTAATTTTTTGGTTCACCTTGATGTTTATTACCTTTTAATTACCGCAAGATTTTATTCTGAAATACTAAATTAAAATTAAATTTCAAAGTTGATACCAAAACTAAAATTATTTCCTACCATCGGGAACCACTAAATGTCGAAAACTTCCCCACTCGCCATCTCTGTAGCAGTTAGCGTTTAGATCTAAAATTAATCTTTCTTTAAAATCTTCCGCTTCAGAGCGAATGTTGTTTCCCTGACGGTTTCTTAAGCTCACATCAGCAACACTTCTGAAACGGTTGTGCTTTGTACTTTCTTCTCGCAAGCAGAGATTCAAACCAACCATACCATTATCAGTGATCTAAAACAAGAGCTATATTTTACTAACACACAGTATGAAATTATTATTAGTTTGAAAAAAACTTATCTAATTAAATACAACAAGCATAGCACTGTACATTTAAGCATATAGATATAGCTATAATTATTTATTATGTTTCGCATAAAGTAGAATACGCAAGGCCGATGTTACTCAGCACTAACTGCGTAACCAAATACTACATATAACAATATTAAGAAGCAATATTATCATAATGCATCGTGTCTCAGTCCAAACTCGATCCAGGGACCTGCAGTATGCAAGCCGCAAAATCTGCCACTACGCCACACAAAAAAGTTTGTTTGACTAATCATAGAATAGACTACTGTTTGTTTTTAAATAAACTGCAAGGCCTCGCACCTTGAACATATCAGCTGCTGTTCCACACAAGCATGTTTGATTTTGTTTTAAAAAAATTATGCTACTAATCATATTATAAGATTAAACAGACTAATTAGTTTCACTTAACAACAATGACAAGCAGTTAAAATTCATTATTATTTTACAGCAAAGTTTTCACTGGTAAGAACTACAAGGCAACAAGCTTCGTGCGCCAGGAAACCCATAATAAAAACTATGTGTTATTCTAGATATCAATGTTTTGATTATTATTATTGTAATAATGTTTTTTTTGTTATGTCTATATTTTTGTATGTTTAAATTGGTAGATAGCAAAGTAATTGATGTAATCTTAATCTTATTGTGTTTTGTTTCTTTCACGTTTCCATAACAAAAAGATTAATCTGAATACCTTATTTTATATTATTATTATTATTATTATCGCTTTTGTTTTTCTATTTAAAAATATAATGATTACGGTAATTCTTAAGTATGGTTTAATTGAGAATTATTACAAAGTATATTTTATAATATTTTACTTCTGTGTTGAGTAACCATATTGATTTATTATCTGGCTCGTTTAAACGCGACTCTATCGTTTGCTGGAGAGTTGGCACCCAATCAAAGCTTGTTAAATCATCCACGTTAACGAACACAGGGTCTGACTCAGCTTCAGGTATTTTTCTAATGTTGTAGAGAGTATGCATCATTGACGGGTCAGTTTGATACTGAACTACGCGAAAACCGTTTTGTTTGAAAAGGTCAACCCACTGGCTATGTTTATGATACATTCCATATAGACGACTGCCATCACCCGGAGCAGGAATATCTTTGTTCTAAAATATACAAATAATTTATTATTCTAAAAATACTCACAAATTTTTTTTATAGTTTTGTTGAAAAAAAGATTACCTGAAAAGATTCAACAATGCAGGCTAATTCAAAATGATCAGTAACTTCTGAAATAAGAGCAAATCCGTCATTTCGTAAAACATCTTTAACCTTTTGCAAATAGCGCGGTATATCTATTTTCTGACTTAAAATATTGTTTATAATGACAATGTCAAAATCTTTTTCCATATTAGAAATGCTGTCACTTTCAAAATCAATATTTATTTGTTGAGGAGATTTAAGATGCTCCAAAAGCTCAGTATCTAGGCTGCCCAGTTTATTCCCAGCTAACCACCAATCAAATTCCGTAAGTGGATTAGTCATTTGCATGTCATAAATCCGCTTAGTTATTACAAGACTGGAAGGCTCCAGCATGAGGCACTTGTTTTTGTGCCCTGCTGTGTTTTCCATTGCAGTGTCCAGTAAAGGTTTGAAACAGCGTTGAGCCCACGCGCTGCTCCATAGTTGGTCACTATCCAAACTGCCGAATTCCGTCCGCATTAGGTTGGTTATATTCATTATATTTTCTACTTGATGGGAAGAATTCTGTGATAAGTCAAATAATTTGTTTAGCAAATGAACCAATGTGCATTCTTTTTTTGAAAGTATAGCCTTAAGATGAAGACCTTCAATATTTGAAATATTTTTTAGGTTTTCAAAGGCTTGTTTCACCAAAGGACCATTTTTAAGGCTTTGCTGTATATCCAATCGTTCACCAAAACAGTCTAGAAGAAAGTTTTCAGAAAATTCAGTATATTTTTTGAGAAAAACTCGGTCTTCCAAGTGATTTTCTAAACATTTTTGATCAAAGTCCATAACAAAATATATTTTTTCGAAAATAACTCTGTCGTGATTGTTGATACGTCTTGAAGCAGCCTGGGCAGTAAGACCACACACTTCTATCCCTCCGGCCGTGCTGCCTTTTGTTAAAACATCGTTTTGAAGCCAAATTACTGGTGTTCCATCTGAAAAAAAAAAATTCAATGAAACAAAAAAACAATAGAATTTTTTCAATGACTATGGCACTTTTTAATCAGTTTTTTTATTTACTCAAATAGCACAAAATGCTTTTTCTATTAGAATAAAAATGCCTTACATGAAAAGTTTAGATAGAATAAATATGGGTATAAGGAAACCTGGACCAAACTAACCCTTTCTTTGTTTTCTTAGCAAAATAGCACAATTTTTTATAGTGGTCAGAAACTGATATCTAAAAAAACATTGTTGTCTTCAGTTCATGACTGACATATTTTGGCAGTTTTGTGGCAGTTTTTACCCAAACGAAGAAGTCAGTTAACGCAGGAGAAAACACATCAGGGTAATAAGATTAAACAAAATTATTATATGGCATTTAATAACTGTGTAATATAATACTAGGCCTAAAAACTGAAAGAAGTTTTTTTCTAACATTTATGTTTTCACTTGCAAAGTGTAACGGCTTATTGAGTTACTAAATTATGTTTTGTGTGAATGTACAGGGTCCTTGTTGTAATCATAACACGATAAGAATGGCTTTTGAACCTGCCTCCGGAAGACTGGAGGTAGGTAGGAAGCAGGTAAAACTGCCTTGAAGGCAGCTAGGAGATAGAGTGGAAGCAGGTAGAAAGCAGATTAAACTGCCTCCGATGCAGGCAGGAGGCAGGTGATCGTTCCTCCTATGTTGAAGCATATAAAGGTTACGAGACAGGTAGTAGGCAGCTGAAACTGCCTTAGAGGCAGGATAAAGGCAAGTAGGGGCAGCAAAATTTCCAATGGAGGCAGGTAGAAGGCAGATAAAAACACTTTTTTCCAATTGGGGCATCCCGTCCTTACTGGGATAAGGAAAAATCTTAAAACCAACAGATATTTTGAAAACTTTTGGATACAAAAGGGAAAACTTAGAGCGCAACATAAAAATTTATTTGGCCAAAAACTTAGGGTTATGTGAATATAGGTTATAGAAATTACTCCCGGCTCTCATTGGCTGAAAGTGATTCTATATCGTACTAATTCTGTGGAGGTTTTTAACACTGAACAATTGAATAAAAACTAGATATTTTGATATTTTTTTGATATTTTGTAATGTAGTTAAAGGAATGTAGTAGTGGAGGAATGAGTCTGAAAAATGTCGGTTTAAAACAAAGAACAATACCATATCCTACAATTACATAATGATTATTGTTGTTGTTGTTTAAATAAAAGATTTTAAATGATTATATGATTATATGGCATTTAATAACTGTGTAATATAATACTAGGCCTAAAAACTGAAAGAAGTTTTTTTCTAACATTTATGTTTTCACTTGCAAAGTGTAACGGCTTATTGAGTTACTAAATTATGTTTTGTGTAAATGTACAGGGTCCTTGTTGTAATCATAACACGGTAAGAATGGCTTTTGAACCTGCCTCCGGAAGACTGGAGGTAGGTAGGAAGCAGGTAAAACTGCCTTGAAGGCAGCTAGGAGACAGAGTGGAAGCAGGTAGAAAGCAGATTAAACTGCCTCAGATGCAGGCAGGAGGCAGGTGATCGTGCCTCCTATGTTGAAGCATAAAAAGGTTACGAGACAGGTAGTAGGCAGCTGAAACTGCCTTAGAGGCAGGATAAAGGCAAGTAGGGGCAGCCAAATTTCCAATGGAGGCAGGTAGAAGGCAGATAAAAACACTTTTTTCCAATTGGGGCATCCCGTCCTTACTGGGATAAGGAAAAATCTTAAAACCAACAGATATTTTGAAAACTTTTGGATACAAAAGGGAAAACTTAGAGCGCAATATAAAAATTTATTTGGCCAAAAATTTAGGGTTATGTGAATATAGGTTATAGAAATTACTCCCAGCTCTCATTGGCTGAAAGTGATTCTATATCGTACTAATTCTGTGGAGGTTTTTAACACTGAACAATTGAATAAAAAGTAGATATTTTGAAATTTTTTTGATATTTTGTAATATAGTTAAAGGAATGTAGTAGTGGAGGAATGAGTCTGAAAAATGTCGGTTTAAAACAAAGAACAATACCATATCCTACAATTACATAATGATTATTGTTGTTGTTGTTTAAATAAAAGATTTTAACTATCGTGAAATAATAAAAAATATATTTTTTACCTTCTTCAACAACAGACTGAATATGTTTTTTGGGGTTGATTCTGACGTATCGCAGCCGCACTGGGAGACGTAATGAATCTCCTCGCTCGATTAAAAGGTCTGTTTGAAGCAATGAATCAAGAAAAGAGACCCAGTTTCCAGTCCACAAAAGGCAACCCACTTCCCCACTGTTGCACGCCTTGTGTATTCCTCGAAAATTAGTTCCATAATCATAGCTGAAAAATTAAATACAACTAATATGTCACGGTAATTTAATAGAAAAAATGCAAAATGTTCAATGTTGGAAAAAATGTTATTTTTAGCATATTCATTGAAATTGAACTAGATATAGAAAATTCTACCTTCCACATTGAAACGCCTTTGATTTGCATTTAGTATTGTGCAGGCTAAAACTTCGTTAAATTAACAAAGCTCTAGGTTTGGCGTCTTTGGGGCCGTACGGAAATTGAAAAAATAGACCTAAAAATCTAGACCTCAAACTTGCAGCTTTTTGAATCTTTGATTGCTTTAATCAGGCAAACGTGTAATAACTAAATCACAGTAAAAACTATCTATTATTGAAAAAATGTATTTTCTCCAGATACAATCTGTAAGTTTTTTTTAACAGTTGAACTCGCTCATTATTTTATGCCAATGTCAATAAATAAAAATTTTACTGCGTCTTTAATTAAAATATTAAGGCTGGTTCACACTACATCACTTAAGACGTATGACATAACACTTAAGACGTAACGTAAGAAGTTGATCAGTTCAATCTACCTTACTTACGACGTAAGACATATCACTTAAAACGTAAGGGAGATAGAACTGTGCTCTATCCTTACGTCGATTTGACGTAAGCGAAAAAAAAACTGCGCAAATTTACAACTGCGGCTGCTGAATTGAACTTTCTGGGCTATTTTTATTAAAAATTTTTAACGTGCGGCGTTGTCGAATATTTAGCAGTTAATTCACTCGCAAAAATATATCAGAATATCCAATTGACTACGAAAAATTAATAAATCTAGTTAGAAACTGTCCCAATTTATACGATAAATCAAATTCGGACTTTCTTGACAATGATATTTGGCAAAATCCTTGGCTGCGAATCGGAGGAGAACTTAATGTGGAATGGGACGAGTGTCGGAGGTTTGGGGGGGGGTGGGGTGTTGGGGGGGGGGGGGAAGAAAAAAGCTTGGGTTGCGCCCCTTAAAAAGAAAAGTGGGATCTTTATAATCAAATGTTATGGTTGACAATAAAAACCACATTTTTAATTAAAACTTTAAAAAAAATTGATTATTATTTGATTATTAAATTTGATTAAAAAACATTTTATCTTTGTAAGTCTGCAATGACTTTTCCTTCAAGAGTAAACAAACCAAGTGAAACAAAGCCAGACAGGGTGGGTTTAAATACCAATTTTAAAGCATATTTCTAACGTGTCTGTGGCGCAATCGTTTGAAAATTTGCTCAACATAACGAAGGGCGAGAGTTCGCACCCTGTCGCAGCCAATTGAAGGATCATAAAACTATTGTTTTTGCAGTTTTTGATGAATTTTAATTTTTTATGTAACACTGCTTTAATTTTTTTATTTGCTGATTTTGCTTTTTTGGGTTGAGTAAACTTGATGTTTTAAATAGTGAGCAACAAAAAAGCGACAACATATTATTTAAAGCAAGTTTATTATTGTAACATTTGCAAACAATTACTATATGCAAACAAGTACACATAAAAATTAAAGGGCGAAACTACACAAAGTTATTGTTTGTTTTCACAAGCCGCGGGTTACCATAGCGTCTTGCCAAGGCACACTTCCTTCACGATTAAAATATTCTACTAAATATTCTCAAACCTGTTCGGCGGATTTCGGGGCACGATTTCCACCAAGCATGCGGGCTGGTAACAATCCAGTGTCGCCATCTGTATGCTTTCGCCACTGACCGGGTTCGATCACTCCTAAACTGTCTTCATAATCAATGAAGTTGCGCGGTGCATATTTTGCTTCTTCGGTTATAATTAAAAAGTTGTGCAAACATACTGACATTTTCATAATAGCGTTAGCCTTCTCTTCAGACTGTAAAACAATAGGCCGTTTAAAAATTCTAAACCGTGTTGTTAAAATACCAAAAGTATTTTCGCTTACTCTTCTACCTCTGCATATTCTATAATTGTAGATTCTTCTTCTGTAATTCAGCGAACGTTTAGGAAATGGGCGCATCAAAGTAGTTTTAAGGGGAAAAGCTTCATCTCCTACTTTAAAAAACGGGATTACGCGGTGAAATAGGCTCTCTTAATTTCGTGGTGGATTTTGATATTATAGGTCCAACCATTGTTAACAATAAACTAAACTTTTCTGGTGACATATGGAAGTAGTCATAAAAAAATTCCGGATCCGTTAGCCTCAGTTCTGTAACCAAATTGAAAAATTCTCCTTGTTCTTTCCGTTTTTGAAATACTGGGCGGACCCACCAACGTCTTTTATTTTTTTTTTAGTTTTTTACGACGATAAAAGAGCCACAGTAAACTTAATTGGTCTATTTTGAACATTTCTACAAACAAGCTAGTCATTTTAGCAACAAAATTAGAATTTTTCGGTAATAGAAAACAACTAATTCGCCTTACGTCATACGTATTAAGTGTGGTAGTGTGAACTGATGACCCTTACGTCTTACGTCATACGTCATAAGTATAGGTCATAAGTTTACGTCATACGTCTTAAGTTATGTAGTGTGAA
>JASAMX010020830.1:0-24419 GCA_030248175.1 Microlaimidae sp. YZB2_3 | reverse complement strand
AAAAATATATAATACTATATATTATATTAAGGAAAAATATGTCACTCCCTACTAGAAGTGAAACAATTTTGTGCCATTTTTTGAGCACTGCCATTAATTGTCATGCACAAAAAATGGCAAAACAACTGCCATTAATTGGGCAAGTGTCGTGTAAATGGGCACTGCCTAAAAACTAGCAGTATTTTCGCGAAACCAGACACAACCAGCCAATCACAGCAAACCAAAAGGTACGAATTTAAATACCCACCGAGTTAATGTTTCAACGTATCTTAATATATTTTTAGAAGCCGAGTCACCTGTCGTCAGGACGGTTTTAACCTAAAACCGTTTAGACGATTAAAGAATCCGAGCCCTTTTTAAATAACAAGAGCTCGGCTCAATTTTGGAATGCATAAAACGGTTATTTGATCGAAAACCGTAGTTACCCCAATTTTATGGTGAGGTAGAGCCGTTAAAAATTCACAAAAGTACAATTGTAGTTGTAAACTTTTGCCTTCGATTAAGTTGAATTTTAATGAGGTTTTTCTTTTTAAAGCAGCAAAAAAATACAAGACACTATAAGCCGTCTTTTCATACATAATGTTTCTTAAAAAACACATTTTTAAATTCATAGCAAGCCCTTAAAAATTCAGTATTTAAAATTAGACCCCGTTTCAAGCTTTTTTGATTACCGCTGTTAAATTTTAAATTTAAAACACTTGCCACTGAAAGAAACTTTTAAAATTGAACTTGTAAAGTTAATAACATAAGTCAAAAAAAATCGGGGTAGCTGCGGTTTTTCATCAAAACCCGGTTATGCAGTATGCACCCCAAAAAAAGCCACTCTTCCCCATAAAGAAGAGAGCTCGGATTAGTCGTCTGAACGGAGTTAGGTGAAGACCGTCCTGACGACAGGTGAATCTGCTTCTAAAAATATATTAAGATACGTTGAAACATTAACTCGGTGGGTATTTAAATTCGTACCCTTTGGTTTGCTGTGATTGGCTGGTTGTGTCTGGTTTCGCGAAAATACTGCTAGTTTTTAGGCAGTGCCCATTTACACGACACTTGCCCAATTAATGGCAGTTGTTTTGCCATTTTTTGTGCATGACAATTAATGGCAGTGCTCAAAAAATGGCACAAAATTGTTTCACTTCTAGTAGGGAGTGACATATTTTTCCTTAATATAATATATAGTATTATATATTTTTGGTTTTTTTTTTTATTTTTTTTTGATTTTTCTTAGTCTAAACCTAATTTTTTTTAATTATTATTGAATAATATTTTTAATACTATATTAAATTCACAGTTTTTTTGCTGTAATTAATTACTTGTTGATATAAACAAATTTTAAAAAATTATGGAATATATTAATTTTTGTCCAGCTTATTAAATAATTATTTTTTAAAAAATTTGTTTATATTTACTACTGTTAATTAGGTAAAAAACAAATATTTTAAAATTTTAATTTATTAGTTGAAGTTTTTATGATCTTATGTAATTGGGGTGTTTATAATGATTTTTTAGGCTCTGGCGTTTAAATAATTAGTTTTTTATTATTATCAAGTAAAAAATTGAGATCGTAATTGCAGTGATAATAAAATTTTTATTATTTTTTTATTGTTTACTAATTTTTGGTGATTTAATTCTACCTAATACCTGATGATTATTTACATTTCGTAACTCGACGCAAACTTTTCTCGGTTTTCTAAGAAAAAGATGTACAATACTGAAAAACCAATTGTATAAAATTAAATAAAATACATTTTTTGAAATAGGGCTTTTCTTAAATCTAGAAAAGTCACAAAAATTAATAAAATAAATTTTTCAAGTCCTAAATGAATTAGCATGAAAATGTTTTTTAGTAATTTACCAAAAACAACGTTAGAGTACTGAAAACATTATATATGTTATTACCAAAAATATATAATACTATATATTATATTAAGGAAAAATATGTCACTCCCTACTAGAAGTGAAACAATTTTGTGCCATTTTTTGAGCACTGCCATTAATTGTCATGCACAAAAAATGGCAAAACAACTGCCATTAATTGGGCAAGTGTCGTGTAAATGGGCACTGCCTAAAAACTAGCAGTATTTTCGCGAAACCAGACACAACCAGCCAATCACAGCAAACCAAAGGGTACGAATTTAAATACCCACCGAGTTAATGTTTCAACGTATCTTAATATATTTTTAGAAGCAGATTCACCTGTCGTCAGGACGGTCTTCACCTAACTCCGTTCAGACGACTAATCCGAGCTCTCTTCTTTATGGGAAAGAGTGGCTTTTTTTGGGTGCATACTGCATAACCGGGTTTTGATGAAAAACCGCAGCTACCCCGATTTTTTTGACTTATGTTATTAACTTTACAAGTTCAATTTTAAAAGTTTCTTTCAGTGGCAAGTGTTTTAAATTTAAAATTTAACAGCGGTAATCAAAAAAGCTTGAAACGGGGTCTAATTTTAAATACTGAATTTTTAAGGGCTTGCTATGAATTTAAAAATGTGTTTTTTAAGAAACATTATGTATGAAAAGACGGCTTATAGTGTCTTGTATTTTTTTGCTGCTTTAAAAAAAAACCTCATTAAAATTCAACTTAATCGAAGGCAAAAGTTTACAACTACAATTGTACTTTTGTGAATTTTTAACGGCTCTACCTCACCATAAAATTGGGGTAACTACGGTTTTCGATCAAACAACCTTTTTATGCATTCCAAAATTGAGCCGAGCTCTTGTTATTTAAAAAAGGGCTCGGATTTTTTAATCGACTAAACGGTTTTAGGTTAGAACCTTCCTGACCCGGCTTTTAAAAATATATTAAGATACATTGAAACATTAACTCGGTGGGTATTTAAATTCGTACCTTTTGGTTTGCTGTGATTGGCTGGTTGTGGCTCCTTTCGCGAAAATACTGCTAGTTTTTAGGCAGTGCCCATTTACACGACACTTGCCCAATTAATGGCAGTTGTTTTGCCATTTTTTGTGCATGACAATTAATGGCAGTGCTCAAAAAATGGCACAAAATTGTTTCACTTCTAGTAGGGAGTGACATATTTTTCCTTAATATAATATATAGTATTATATATTTTTGCTCTCCCCTTGTTTTTTTCTTCCTCTTGTCTTTCTCCTGCCTCTTTGCTTTTTTGCGCTCTGGGTGTTTTTGGGTGGTCGTTGGGCGGGTTCTCTCTCTGTTCTGTCGCTTTTTTTTTGTGTTTTCGTTTTTTCCCTCTCCCTTTTTTGTTTTCGCTTTTCTTGAGTGTTTTTTCTTTTTTTTTCCTTTCGTCTTTTGTGTTCGGTTTTCTGTGCGCCTTTGTCTGTCTTTGGTCCCTCTGTCTGCTTCTTTTTCGCGTGCCGTTTCCCTTTTTTGGTTTCTTTTCTTTTCTTCTCTATTTTTTTTTTTGCTTGAGTGCGGTTTTTGATTTGACCCTTCTTTTTTTGGTGATCTTGTTTGGTTGCTTTGGTTTTTTTTGATGCCTTGCGGCTTTTTTTTTTTTTTTTCCTTTGTTATTGCTCGTTTTGTTGATTGTGTTTGCTGGTTGCCATACAAAAAAGCCTGCGATTTTTCGACCAAAAAAACAAAGTGTAAAAAAAAATTTTGGGCAAACTTAATTTCTATTTTCGGCCGAACATTTCACATTAAAAATTATCCTGTGAGCAGAAAACAATCCATTAAGCATCATTTTCATTATTATCACATTATATGATCTAATAAACCATTCGCAATAATTTTTTATACATATAATTTCTCAAAGATATAAAAACGAAAAATAATATCACTTGAAAAACAAAAAGTTCGAACAAATTCTATTTTCATTACTATATCATTAAAACAAATTTTATCAATTTGATACATTTTCTTGTCTTAGAGCTTAGAGGGCTTTTAAAATTATAATTGATTGTGTATTAATTCCAAAAACATATCTTGAATTATTGATAAAAATCTGCAACGGGTTAAGTAAAAAATTTAAAAAAAATGTGAGAATGCTAAAAAATTATTATTTTTGAGGTACTAAAATTTTATAATTTTAAATTTTTTAATGTTTAATTAGGGAACAAAACCAAACTGGTTTGATTAACCGTTCCGGAAAACATTGAAAATTTATCTGAATTCGAAACTTTACTGATTTGGCCACGCTGCTCGCTCGCAATTTTAAAACTTGCTTAAGTTTGCCGCGACAAATAAATTCCAACACTTCGTGTTGTGGGCGAAAAAATGGCAATATCACAATAACTACTGCAAAAATTTTAACAATCAAAGCACAAAAAGAAAGTAGGAAGTAACCGCTTTGTTTAAGTGAATCATTTTAAACTTAAATCTTAATATTCATTGAACACTTTTTCAAGTATTCAAAATCATCAAAAAACAACGCATTTTTGGAGCGTCATATCTCTTGAACCTTTGGAGATATTTTGTTGGCTATCGGTTGAAAAAATGAGGTTTTTGATAATTTTTTTTGACAGTTTTTGACAATTTTGATAATTTTTTTTTTAAAAAAATTATCAAAATTGAAGACAAAAGGTTTGACTCCTTTCTCCCCTTTTAAAACCAGGCACCTTCGAGTTTCGATATATATTAAATATAATAAAAATATTTAAAAATAAGAATTTCAATAGTTTTTCGTTTTTCTTAAGATTTTTTAAATGTGAAGAAAATTTTTTTAATCAGATATTAAAGAAAACAAAATTGAGATTTAGCGATTTTAAAATTTGGCACTACCAGCAGTCTAACTTCCCGTTCATTTAAAGTGAAGCTCATTTAAAGTAAAGGGTTTTTTTGTAACCTACAAGAATATAGTTTTGCTCCAATATTTTGGGTACCAACTCTTTATATTCATTCTCCAAAATAAGGAAGTATATCTTTGGAAAAAATTCTCTAAAAATATAGCAAGAAAACAGGCGATTTTTCCTACACACACACACACACGAGCTAAATTGTAGTATACATAATGCATTTTTGTTTAAATTATATAGGGTAACTGACTTAATTTCGGCCACGCCTTAATTTCGGCCACCAATTTAGGGAGTTAGAAACTTGGCCTATTTTTAAAACACAAAGGAACTAGCACAAAAGTAACTGGACTAATGTTGAATAAAGTGTTTTGCAAAAGTTTTTTATTTTTGTTATTCTACATTATCAACATTTTCATACAAAAAGTGAATTTTTTGTGATTTTCCTAATTTTTGCTTTGTGTTTAAACTGCATCAAATTTAGAACGAAGCAATAAATAACTTTAAAATATCTTCTATTTAAGGCTCAAAGTTGTCAATTTTCATGTTTTGATACTTTCTTTAAAATCATTTTGCAATGCGTTTAACTAACTGCTCATTTTAAGATTCTGTTAATTTCGGCCACCTGAAAATTTAGGTGAAAGAACCTGCCGTTTTTTGCTGTTTTTAAATATCATTGTACTACCGTATTTATAAAGAATTTTTTTTGCTCGTTTGACTTTGTTTTGACGTTTTTTAAGCCAAAAATAAAAATTGAACAAAAAATACAAATTATTAAAACTTGTTTTTAAGGTTTTGACATAATTATTTAAAGTCTTGTTAATAACTATTAAAGTTCACAAACGGGAAAAATTAAGTTATATCTACCAAGAACAATACCTAAGAGTAAATTTGCAACCTTTCGAAATTTTTATTGTTCGTTTAAGCAATAGTTATGGCCAGTTTTTTGTAGGTGGTCGAAATAAATGGCACGCGCCTTAATTTCGGCCACTTTAAAAAAAAGTTTAAACCTTCACTGATTTTTAAGCGTAACAGATATATTCAAATTTTGCACTGGAATAACAAATATAGCTATTGTTTGATTTTTAGGCCAAATTTTGGCTTGATTGAAAAAGCCAGAAAAACCTTATTCAAAAAATTAAGTCAGTTACCCTAGTTTCTGAATTTTTTAAATTTTTTCAGCAAATTTTCGGACAGTTGCATAAAAAATCCATAAAGAGCAATAAAACATGAAATATTTTTAATTAGAACTCCCAGATTCTTAGAAATAAAAAAATAATTTATGTCAATTAAGACGTGTTCCAAGACGAAGTTCTAGGACATACCAGTCGCGTCACCATTCACCCAAGAAGTTCTAAGACGTACCAGTCACGCTGCGGTGTGTTCTTTATTTTTAATAAAAAAATAAACGTAACGTTACTTTATACAATCTTGGATATTATTCATCGATTTTATATAAAAAGAAAGCTTATGGTAGCTTCAAACTGCTATTTTCCAATTTGACTGATTTTTATTTGAATTCTGGGAAACTTCACTCAGACATATGTATTCCACCATATTTTGTGTGTAGAAAATTTACTGCGTTCCTCATTAGTACACTTTTTTCACGGCGATTATAGGCATTTCCCGTTCTTGTTACGACAAAAAGATTTAATAAGAAAATTAGTAAGAAAATCTATGGGAAAAACAGAAAATACCCCAAATTAACAGACATAAAAAGTTTTTAAAGCAAAAAATACGGTGAAGACAGCCAACCAAAAATATAAATCAATAAATAAATAAATAAATGGTTTACCTGATGTGCTAAAATTAAACTAAAATATAATTTTTATTAAAACATACGTTTTGCTCCTTTTAATCTCCTAGATGTATATTTTAATAAACTCCTTGAAAGAGGCGAACAGGAGCTCGTCAGTAGGCGAATACGCGTCTTCCAAGGGTGAACATACATGACAAAAACAAGCGCATGCATAACAAAAAAATACAAAGAAAAAATTTTAAACAAAGTAGCACACTGAACTAAAGTTACGGAAAAGGAACAACTTGAGACATTTCGAAAGTTAACTTTTGATAATTATAGAATTATTTAAAGGAGTAGATTATAACTATAATAAGACAAAATTAATTCTTATATAAACTTAATCTAAAAAAAAATAAATGATCAAAATTTTTACCTTTTTTAATATGTTCCATTGTATGCAAAAAGTTTTTAAAAAAAACAAAACAAAAATTAATAATATAAAATAAAAAAATTAATTAAAAATTTTATTAATTCTTTTCTTTTTAACAGATAAAAACATATGGAGAGACTGAACTAAAAAACACAAAATAGAAATTTACATAAAAGACTTGATTAACTTTTGGGACAGAAGTCCAAAAAAATCTAAAAAAATTTGCTTTAATGATACATTGAGCACAATCTTCTCATATCTAAGTTATTTATATTAATTTGACCTATAAAATATATTAAAAATATTATTTAGAAAATTACATTTTGACTAGAATTAATTAAAATTTAAAACTATGCAACCAATCTGTATAACCCTAAAAAAGACAATAATTTTAAAAAAAATTAACAAATGTGTGGCAAGTGGCAACTACAAAGCTTAAGCTTTGTAGAGAATATATGCAACTACTATGCATTCTTGCTTAGCGTAAGCTAAGTAGAGACGTAAACTTTTTTATAAATTTAAGTACATGAAATATTTTATTGTGGAAATAAATTAAAATATATGTACGTATGTTTTTTGTTATATTAAAAAATTATTTAAAAAGATGTTGATGCAAAAATTTATTGAAAGTTTGATTATTATGAATTTCAAATTTGGCCATAAGAGGTTTATATCTTACAAAAAATCGTTTTAACTGTTCGAAAAGTTTGTTTTTGTTAAAGCCTAATTGTAAAAAATCGGAATATAGTTCACAAATTTTATCACAAAAATAATTTTTATTCGAACAAATCCGAGAAATTCGAACAATTTGCGTAAAAAATACATTTAACCCTATGTTTCTACTTACATTACTGGATTTACGAACGTAACGTATAACTTTGAAATTAAAATCATCTGTTTTATTGAATACATTAATGTTTAGTTTACCTTCGGTATTTATTTTAATATTTAAATCCAAATAATTAACTACTTTGTTCGAAATACTTGTGTCAGTAAGTGGCAATTCGAAAGGATATATATCTTTACACATTGCATAAAAATTACTACAATTAAAACTAAGTAAATCGTCTATATATCTAAACGTGTATTTCGACTTGATTCGATTTCTAATATTTGATTTTAAATATTTAAATTCTAAAAATGATAAAGTGAGATATGCTATCTGCGGCAAACAGTTTGGACCCCATCGAAATACCAAAATTTTGCCAGAATATTTCTTTAGCGAAAAGCACATACGAATTTGTAACTACAAATTTTATCATCTGTAAAATTTGCTCTTTAGTAAAAAACGAGTTTTCTCGTGCAATAGGTATATCCGAATAATAACATTTGTGATAACTGACTATGATATACTTTTTACCTGAATTACTAAATAAAAGGTTAATTAATCCTGAAAGATTGGATAAAACTGTATCATGAGATAGGCTGGTATATAGTGTACTAAAATCACCACTAAACATATTGTATATATTACCAATATTGTTAGATTTGTCCATAACTTCTAACGAATTATTAATTGACCAGTACGTGGAGCCTATTTTGTCTTTTAACGCATTACAGTAGTTAGTAAAATGATTACGAAAAAATTTTAAAATTTTACTTAGCAAAATTGAAACAGTTTTAGTACTACATCTACTAGCACCTGAAATATGTCGAAATTTAATTGGATTTTTGTGAAATTTAGGTATGCTAAAAAGAAGAGGTAAACAAAGTTGTTTATTACTAACTTCAAAACCGATTTGGTTACTAAATTGTACATGCATTTTAATTATATCATTTAAACTTAAATTCGAAACGTGTTTATAAACCTTGTTACCTTGAATATTTAATTGTCTAGTTTTTGCAGTCAAAATTACACCTAATTCATCGCAAAGAACCGACGCATAGTATTTTTTACAAATGAAACCGAAGTTATTATTGGCTTTATCGATAACTGTAATGACAAACTTTTCTTGTAGTTTGGCTATTAATGTTTTAATTAGTTTTTCGTCATAAAAACCATCGGGGTATGAAATATTAAAATTGTTATTAACACAAAATTTTTCATTTTTTTCTTCGATTATATTATATTCATTAAATAAATTTAGCTCTATTCGTGATTTTTTATAAAAGTAATAAATAAATTTATCAATACAATTATAAGCATCTGATTCAACTTCATACCAGTTAACTAATTTAGGTAATCTATATTTAGCACAATAACTGAATAATTTACGTAATATGGAATTATCAACAAAGTTTAGGCTACCGGTTATAACATGCTTAAACATCGGATCACAAAAAATTGAAACCGAGCATTCACAGTCTGAGTTTAATAAATTTTCTAATTTGGTAAAATTTAGTTTTTGTAAAAAATCTTTATAGTTACAGAAATATATGCCTATGCATGGTTGATAAGTATACACGATATTAAAATTATCTCTTTTATTAAAAGTAATAGGTAAAATTGAAGGAAGCGTTTTATCTTTAAAAAGATTATCGAATTTACAAGCCCTTTATTAACAAAATTGGCTTTAACGTACACATTTTGTGATGGACTACACGAATTAATTTTATTAACGCTTTTATGCCTAAATCTATAAGCAGCCATTGCTTTTACACTTAATTTAATCCAATGATCAATATGTACTGTCTCTAACCAATTCAATAATACTGTAAAGTTTTTAAGTAAAATAGTGTTTAACGCTTTGTAAATCACAAATGGCGTGACGTTTGTTTTATTTAGAATTGCAATAATTTCGTTTACGATATTGTAATTAACTTTCTTATTAGTCCGTTTCTTTTTATTTCTGTTTTTATTCATATTTTTTTTTTTTTATGTTGTTTAAGGTTTTCAAATTTTTTCTTTTTTTTGCATTTAAGCCGGCGTTTTTGCGTTTTTTTTTCTTCCTTTTTTCTGTCCATTCTTAATTTATCCTTGATAAAAATTTTTTAATTCTTATCAGCCAGGAGCCTTTTTTTTTTTTTTTTTAAAAATATTATTTTTTTAAAAAAAATTTTAACTTTCCCTATTTTTTTTTTTTTTTTTTTTGTTTTTTTTTTTTTTTTTTTTTTTTTATGGCTTTTCTAGCGGGCTTTTTATTTATTAAAGTTTTGTTTTAATTGTATTCCTTCAAATCTGAAAAATCGATTTTAAAAATAATTGCCTAAGTTTTTATTTTTTGCGAATCAGATTAGGGTGGCTTTAAGTGACACTAAGATTAGGGAAGTCTAGTAAATAAAGTTTCCCACCTTCCCTTAATGTTCCCTTAATCCTAGTGGCACAAAGAGGTTAGTAACACTTGTTTATAAGTACGTCTAGTAAATTTGGCCCCTGTTTTCCAGGAGCGGAAACCGTAAAAATGACTTACGAAGGTGCAGCAGAATCATACGACTCCTACCAGAAGGAGATGCCTCTAATGTATTTGGAGGAACCGATGATTAAAAATATGATGGATCAAACAGAGCTGAAAGGAAAGTCTGTTTTGGATTTGGGTTGCGGCTGTGGTTATTATACCCAGATATTGGCATCATACAGTCCTACTTATCTATTAGGTAATAGCTGGAATTTTTTGATTAGTAAAATTGGTAAGGAAAAACTAATAAAACTTAACTTGTATTTATTATGGTAATATATTAATTTCCAATTTTTAAAACGATATAAATAGCAAAATTATTTGGAATTGATGGTTTATTTCAAGCGTACCCATCATATTTCCATTAATAAAGAATTTTTACCTGCTACATTTTTTTTATTTTTACGATTTAAATTTTCAGTTTTAATTTGTATTACGATAAAAAATTAGAATAAAACTCAAAGATTTTTTTATCAAGCAATATCATATATTTTTCCCTATTAAAACTAAAACTATTTCAAACAAACGTTTTATCTAATTTATTTTATAATATTCTTATTATAAAATATTATAAATGATATAATATTTTTTTTACTAAAATTGATAATTAAAAAAAATTGAAGAAAAAACAAAAATAATACAAAATTGATTTACTGATCCATGAATGTCTTTTAATAAAAATTCGTAAAGGGTCTCCTTTTTTACCATCAGCATGGTTTGGGCGCAGCTGATTGTACGTTTAACAGTACGTTCAGTTTATTATTGAACGATTTTTCAATAAATGAATTAAGGAGCTTCCAGCTACATTGTAATTGCCTTATGTGACATGGCATACGTTAAAACATCCTGCACACAATGAATCACGTATTTTAAAATATTAAATGACAGGTTCTACAAAAAATCAGTTTGGGAATTTTATTAACTGAACTCGTAATCCACTCCATTAAATAAAATCTGTCAACATATATTGATTGATCATGGTTGGTGTGGGAGTACCCGTGGCTTATCCCCGTTGCATTCACGGTGCCATTACAACTATTAATAGAGAACGTGAGTAAATTTTAAAATTGATAACCTCTTTTTTTTGGTTTTATTTCTTCTTCTTATTTTTATTATTATTTCAACGATCATGCATGTATCTTAAAAGTTTTATTGCCGCTAATCTAAAATAATCAAACTCGGAATCATAGAATAGCAAAAATACTCATAAAACTTTCCTATAACAAACTATTTGAATTATTTTTTTCGTATCGATTTATTAATCAGAAAAATATATTTTAAAAATAGCCAAAACAATCTTATGACCTCACAATAAAAACCTTTTAGCGACAATAAAAGGCTTGCCAAGTATCATAAAACAGCTGACAGCTCAAAACAAGTAAATGTTGTAAAAAGTATAATTTCCAAATATTTAAAGTAAAAGTAAATTTAAAAAAAATTTAATTTGAGTAAAGTAAGAGTAAAAGTAGTTTGTGATTTTTTAATTGACGTAAAATAAAAGTAAAATAAAATAAATAAATTTTATTTACTCTCAAATTCGTCACAAAAAACATAGAGTATACATTGAGAGAAGGCAAGTACAGGTAACACGTAGGTTTACAACTAAAGCACTGCCCTAATAATACACTTTACAATACTTAGATAAGTTTATACTTTTTAGCAAGTTACGGAACACATATATATTTTTAGAATGTACAATTTTAGGGTCAAGTTCATTCCACATTTTTAATACTCGTTGAGAAAAGAAATATTTACGACAATCACCATAATATTTTTCAGTCATTTTAAGCTTTAAATTATGACCACGTAAATAGTTTGTATTATCAATAGTAAAGAAATCTTCACATTTAACATCAACCTTATTATGTACAATATTAAAAACCATACAAAGATCAGCTTTTAATCTCCTAACTTCTAATGATTCTAAATTTAATTTTTTTAAGCGAGACAAATAACAATCATATTTTATATTACAACGGCGGCAAACTATTCTAGTATAATACTTTTGAACACGTTCGATTTTCCTGATATCATCTAAATTGTGTGGGTTATATACTTGTGTATTAAATTCTAAAAGAGGTCTTACGTAGGTTGTATAGGCTCTTATCAAAAATTCACTGTTATTGTTACAAAAGCTTCGTAATAACAACCCTGCTCTAGAAAATGCTTTGGCAGAAATTTCAGAACAATGTTTGCTAAATTTCAGATTACTAGTTATATTCACACCAAGATCGCGAATTTCTGATACTTGCTCTATAGCGTGTTTTTCTAGTAAATATGCCTTTTCAGCTATTGATAAATAGCCTGCAAAGAGCAGAAAAGGATTTCCCGGGGTAAAGAAAAATGTAACTAAAACAAATTTTATAGGGAAAATAGATGAAAAGATAAATAGATGGTAAAGTAACCACTCGTTCTTTGAAAAATTATCACGTGCAGAGAAACACATGACGCAACTAAATAATAATTGGTTACATAACCGCTGAAAACTTTTTTTTAATTTTTCTCGGTCGGGGGTTTATTGTTTATTTCTTCCTGGCGGAGAGCGGTTACGCCCTTAATTTCAGCCTGGAAGAATTTAGCTTTAGTCTGAGATGGACATTATGTGGACTATAGGAAATTTGCATTTGGTTTGGCCAGCTGCTCACTAAATAAAAATTTCTACGATATGATTTTCAAATTTCCACTTTTTCAATTAGAAGGTTATAATTGTATGTGTAAGAAACAACTATAAATTTTAAAAAGTGGCGATTTCGCGCTTGTCAAAGATTGCTGTGAGTATGATTTTTTCAATTGACATTTCATCAAACTAAAAAAAATGCAACAGTGCTGTGTGATTAGATCAATATATAAACAAATCATTATCATATCGTAGAAATTTTTATTTAGTGAGCAGCTGGCCAAACCAAATGCAAATTTCCCATAGTCCACATAATGTCCATCTCAGACTAGTCTACATCTTTTCTGTCTAAACATACGCCCGGGGAAAAATCGCCCCTTTTTCCTGCTCTTTTCTTAGAGAATTTTTCAAGGCTAGTCTACCACTTTTTTTAATTAAATTAAAAAATAGCCTAATAAACTATAGTTTTAGCTGCGCAATGACATATGTTTATAATCATTCTGTTGCCGAGATAAAATAAAAAATAATAATAAGAAGAAGATGAATTTAAATTACAAAATTAACCCACGTTGTTTAATTATAGTTAGTGCGGTGCAGTTGCGCTCCAGGCAAGGTTTATCTACGTTCTCTAAATATAGTTGGCGCGATGCCGTGCGCCAATGATTGCAATTATAGTTTTTAAAGTAAAAATAATAATAATAAGAAGATTATGAACATGAATTACAAAATGTACTCACGATCTCTAAGTATAGTTGGCGCGGTGCCGTGGGTTAAATTGCAGTTGGCACCCCGCACCTCGGATGATTACGGGCGCGTGGCGCTCCCGCGCAACCGACACTTATTATTATTTTTTAATAAATAAAACTTTGAATTAATTTTGTCATCAGTAATGCAAGAATTAAAAAAGTACTCTGTTGTTTTTGCCGTTTTCCGCGCGGTTGAAGCAGATGGCACTGGGAACTGGTGCCGTTTCTGCCACCAATTAAAACCGGTCTGCTATTTTTGTGCGGTTTTTATGAGGGGATGTTGGTTGTCTGCTCTGTACAATCCTTATTGTTGCCAAAAGGCTGTTATTGTGCGGTTGGGAGTTTTTATTTGTCTATTTTTCAATTTTTTTATTTTGATCAATAAATCAATAACAAGGACCTAAATGAAAAAAGTGCTTCCTAAGAAAGTTGCGTAATTCCTTCTTCTTTTTAATGAGCCCATGTTTATTTTTGATCAATCAGTAACGAATGAGGAATATCTTTTTTAAGAATGGAGCGTTGGAATAATAATAATAATAATAAGAAGAAGAAGAAGAAGAAGAAGAAAAAAAAGAAGAAGGTTCTGAATTTCAAAATTTACCCACGTTCTCTAATTATGGTTGGCGCGGCGCCACGGGGCTAAATTGTCCCGTGGCGCTTTCGCGCCACCCATGATTTCCACCAGAAAAAACTTTACATTTAGGAAAAGATAACGTTAGTTGCCAGTCTTTTGCCCATTTGGAAAAATTTTCTAAAGAAATTTCAAGATCTTGATTATTATCATCCTTACGAACACTATAAAACTTGCCATCATCGGCGAACAATTTAATACCACATGAACCAAAAGTACAATCAACAATATCATTTATATATAGCAAAAATAACAAAGGGCCTAACACTGATCCTTGTGGGACTCCTGATTTAACTTTTTGAGGTTTAGATACAGATTCTCCTACAATGACAGACTGTGTACGATTTGTTAAGAAAGCTTTAACCCAATTTAGTAATTCGTAGCGAATACCATATGCTTTAAGTTTTGTAATTAATTTAGAGTGGCATACAGAATCAAATGCTTTTTTAAAATCAATATACATGGCATCGATACGCAATCTGTCATTTGCAGCTTTAGTCCAATGATTTAGTGTGACAAGCAATTGTGTGCAAGTTGATCGCTTGGATAGAAATCCAAATTGTTCATCAGAAATCAAGTTATTTTTGCGTAGGTAAACAAGTATATCTATTACAATGATTTTTTCTTGAATTTTGCACATAATACATGTTAAACTGATTCCACGATAATTTTCATGATTTGATGCTACACCTTTTTTGTATATCGGACACACAATAGCAGTTAACCATACACTTGGCAACACGCCCATTTTCATGCTCATTTCAAATAAAATTTGCAATGGGTAAGCGATTTCTATATCAATTAGCTTAAGAAAAAAGGCCGGGAAGCCATCTGGTGAGCGTGACAGTTTGTTTGGTAAATTTCGTATAGCATTTACTATTTTTTCGTATGAAAATTTAATGGTATGAAGACCAATATTATCATTTACCTTTGGAGCAAAAAAAGGTGTTAAATTATTGTCATTGGTAAAAACATTTGCAAAAAAGTTACTGAAAATTTCAGACTTTTCGTCATCAGTCATGGCATACTGACCGTTTTCCTTACGTATCGGAGGGATATTTTTTTTATTTTTAGTTTTAGAATTAGCATAATCGTAAAATGACTTAATGTTTTTGGACTCCACAATACTCTCCTCTTGTTCTTCGAAAAATTTCCTAACTGCACTATCATACCTTTTACAAGAGGCCTTGTAAGTTTCTTTTAAGTTTGGATTTTTCTTTTTTTGGTGATGTAGTTTAAGCTTTTCTTTTGCTAGTTTCCTAATATGCTTTGGAAAGCGAAACTTATAAGACCTTTTTTTAACTTTAGGCACAAAAGTTTCAATACAATAATCAATTATTTCCGAGAATTTTAGTGAAAATTTTTCAATATCGGCTGTTCCATCTTTATTTTTACAATCTGATGCGATTTTAAGCCAATTTGTTTCCGATAGGTAATTTTTTATAGCAGTTACGTTAGCTTTTTTAAAATTGGGAAAAGTTTCATTTGATATAATTGTTTGTTTTTGGACATTGAGCTTAAAATCTACAGCATCATGATCGCAACTAGTAGTCAATGGCGCAGTTACACTTACACACCTAATTAGTTGAGGCGAATTTGATAACAATAAATCAAGGCAGTTTTTTTTTCAAACCTCGTAGGTTCATTAATATACTGAATTAAATTATTACGGAGACATGCATCAAGAAACTTTTTACTGCTTTCGTTTCCATGACTAACTGGAATTGACCAGTCAATTTTTGCAAAATTAAAATCACCACATATAATTAGTGGGTTTTTAGTGCCAGAAACTAAATCGAAAAGCTTGCATAATAATTTCGTAATTTTTACATTTATGGTGTTGCATGGCGGAAAATAGATTGCCAGTAGTCTGTAACAAGTTTCTCAAATTTTTATTTAAGTAAAGTAAAAGTAAGATATATTTTTTTAAGTAAAAAAAAGAGTAAAAGTATAATAATAATAATTTTGAAACGAAAAAAAACACCGGTTTTCAGACATCAAGAGCTCAATTTCAAAGTTTTTTTGCTAATTTTATATATAAACTTTCATTTTAATAATTTTTTTAGTCTATATATATGGTTTTTAGGGGGTTAGCAGCTTGAAAATGTTTTTTGGGCCATTCATTTTCAAGCCCATAAGCCCATAAAAATATACCCGTTGAAATTACTTAAATTTTACATAAATTAATTTAAATGTTTGCAGTAAAAAATACGAGTAAGAGTAAAAGTAAAAGTAATTGAATTTTCAAAACTTAAGTAAAAGTAAGTAAAATTTTAAAAGTCAAGTATAAGTAAAAGTAAGCCATAATCTTTTACTTTTATTAGTCAAAGTAAAAGTAAAAGTAACTTTTTACGACACTACTCTCTTAATTTTGTTTGCAAAAGGGCATGTACCAGCGGAATAAATCAGCGTTGATAAAAATTACAATGTTGTTTGTAAACTTTTACAAAAAACACTATTGTTTATAAAGCCTTTTTATATCACAGTTGTCGATTTGGCCTGTGCTTAGAGTCTTGGTCTTGAATGCAAAAATCTAAGGTTCGACTTCCTCTGTAGACAAATTTTTTCAAATTTTCCAGAACAGTTTGTAAAATTTACAATCAAGTTTCTTGTCCCATTAAAAGTCACGTTTTTGTAAAATATGCAAATGTTTTAGTGAAAAAAGTGCAAACAAGGTTAAAAGAGAGCTCAATCTTACGTTAAGAATAAAAAAAGAACAAATTTTTCTTTTTTATTTCTAATAAAACTAGTTTTAAAAATGCTCCAAAAATAGAGCAGGAAAAGGGGGCGATTTCTCCCGGCGTGTGTTATTTTATAAATTTCGCAAAGGTCAGTTTTACCTCTTCTATCTGAAAGTTTTTCAAGTTTTAAGAAAACCAACCTATTTTCATAGTTAGTGTATCTCATACCACAGCATCTGAATATTCTTTGGGTATAATATTATGAACCTTTTCTATTCAATTACAATCTTTGATTAAGTAAGGATTCCATATTACATTGCCATACTCTAGCAGTGGTCTAACAGGGCTTATATGTTTGTAACAAGTTTGTAACTGATTTTGCAGAAAAACTCTAAAAATTGATGCATACCTTTTCAATGCTGATTAAGTAGTTTTCTGACAATGATAAAAAACCTAACGTTGTGAGACATATAAAAACTTAAATCTTTGATTGTTTTGGTCTGTTTTAGAACTTTGTGTTATTGTATTGTAAATGGGCTAAACACTATCTTTTGAATAATTTTTTAAATGGGCTGACTACAAAGGTCGTAATGATCTCAGTTTGAAATTTAAAATTCCACGAGTGCAAAAGGATATATTTTTTGATTCTTTTCCGTTAAGAGGATATTGGAATAATTTGCCTGAAAATGTAATCAATACGCCATCTCTAAAACATTTAAGAAAGATATTAGCTTTTTAAACTTTAATAAATGGACCAAACTTAACAGAAACTTATAAGTAGCATTATGGCTCTGTGCATCCTTCCTTTTATTTTTTTAAATTTGTATCATTGATTGTAATAATTAATTTATTTTTGTTTATTTTATGACTGTATATCTTACTTGTAAGGCAAATCATATAGTTTTTATTTCAAAAACATTTTTTGATATTAATTTGTAAGAAATAATGTTATTCTATTATATTCTCTTCTATAATGTAATCATTGCATACAAAGTCATTTACAGGCACAATATGGAATTTTTCACATTTATCTTCTGCCAGGTTTTTGACCAGCTGGCTATATTATTCATGTCTTTTTGCATATCTAGAACTTGATGATTCATGTTTCTTTGTGATTGAGGTGGAAATCTGTATAAATATTTGTATCAACTGCGAATATTTTAATTTTTAAGTTTTTTACACAGTCAAAAATATCATTGATATAAATTAAAAATAAGAGTGGGCCCAAAACTGAACCCTGCAAACTGAACTGGTTACTTTATGAGAACAGGAAACAGAATTATCAAAAACAACTTTTAATGTCCTGTTGGTTAAAAAAGCATCAATCCAATAAAAAAAGTTTTTTCTGTAACTTCATATTGTTTTGGATAAGAAACAGAGGCAAAAGCTTTTGCAAAGTCTAAATAAATCACACCCACAGACTTTGTTTTTAAGACTTACAGTCCAATCGTTTACTACTTCTAATAGTTGCGTGACTGTTGAACTTTTGTCCTTCAAACCATGTTGAAACCTTGATAATAATTTATGGAAAAAGGAGTAAAGTTTGTCAACGAACTAAGATTTCCATTGTTTTACAGGAATATAAGGTTAAAAAGATTGGTCTGTAATTTTCTAAATTTTTTTTTAAATTTCTTTTTAAATATAGAAATAATTAAGGCTATGAGCCAATCATTTGAAAATTCTCCTGTTTCAAAAGATTTGTTAAAAATTTTGGCTAGTGGTTCAGCTAGTACTTTTGTAAGGCGCTTCAAACGTAGGTGGGTATACAATTTGGAGTTTTAGAAAACTTATTTGGCAATTTTTTAGGACTTTTAAAACACCATTTGTTGATAATTTCATGTTTTCTCGATTTAATCTAATTTCTGGGTCAAATGGAGGAATATTTTCATGATTGATTGTAAAACTGGAACTAAAATATTTAGCAAATATTTTAGTTTTTTCAGAAGCTTTAAAAGCAAAAGTGGAGTCATTTTTAACTAAGGGTGGAATATAACTTCTAGATTTAATATTTTTGGTAACAAACTTATAAAAACTACCTAAAGTTATGTTGAGAGTTTTTTTTTTCAAATAAGTTTTGTGGTTTTTCACTGCTTGAACATATTTTTTTGTGATTAAGTTATATTATTCTTTAATGTTTTTATATTTTCTTTTATGCCAAAGTATGAGTTTTTTTAAGTTTAATAATATTTGCTGGATATTTAGTTTTTTTGTTACTATTGTTAAATAATACCTGGGTGACCGCGAAAATCAAAATACAAAAAAAAACAAGAATTTTTTTTAATTCCACCTTTTTACAGAATATACAAAAATTACCCAACTTTAGCTCTTAAACATTTGCATTATGGTTCCAAATTAAGTATTTTGATAAATAATTATTAAAATATGGGTTTTGATTTTTATTATTAAACGCTTTCGTTTAAAATTTTGAATGGTTTTATTGTGGAATAGTCAATTTAATACCGAAATTATTGAGGTAAGCTAAATTTTATTTGCCTATAAACATAAGAAGTTTCCTTGCCACATGTACATTTATACCATCAATGAGTTTGGATTTGAAACATTGCCATTGCTCTTCAACGCTGTTTTGATTATTAAAAAGATAATCCGAGTTATAGGAAGCATACAGCTGAAACAAAGACTCATAGTCTGCCTTTGCAAAATTAGGTATCATTTTTATTTGATTTTTAATATTTTGATGAGGGTATAAACCAACATCAACCTCAAACATGACTGAAGAATCGTCTGAATTTAAAAAGTTTGGCGCAATTTTAGCTGAAGAAAAAATATCTACATCTGTTGTAAAAAGTAAATCCAAGAAATTTTCTTTTCTTAAATTAGATAATGGGGGTAATTTTGAAATAAATATTATTATCTTTTTTTATTATTATTTTCCGATACTCAATTAAATATTAAAATAACAAATTTTGGTGTTAAGTTATTGCGCTATAATTTAAAAACAAAAAGATAGTATATACTTTGCAGATATTCTAAACTGTGTTCGTATTGCTGCACCAACTGAGTTTCATTTCAAACTTTCTGACGGTAGAGATATACATTTAACATTTCAACCATAAATAAAGAACCAAGAATACTAGGAATGTTTTTTACATGTAGTGTGAGCAAAAAATATTTAAGTGTTCTAATGATTATTATTAAAGCTGTTGAAGAGTGTATTTAGCCAACGAAACAATTTGAAATTTATGTCGATTCTTTTAAACCGATTCAAAAAAGTTGTAGAATACCTTAAAAAATGATCTAAAAACAGGAAAAAATAAAGTATGAAAAAGGGTTTATTTTTACCAGAGCGTATGTTTTAGACAGAAATGTTGTGTACTAGTCT
Organism: Microlaimidae sp. YZB2_3; assembly: GCA_030248175.1. Lineage (NCBI taxonomy): Eukaryota > Metazoa > Nematoda > Chromadorea > Desmodorida > Microlaimidae > Microlaimidae sp. YZB2_3. The sequence continues at coordinate 4,186 of JASAMX010020830.1, read as the reverse complement.
CAACGAGACATATTTGGATTATAGGTAATAAGAATTTGGTTTGTGCATATTTGTGCGTTTGTTATAAATTGATCTGTTAGTACGGTGGAGTAAATACATAGCAAAGTTGTAGTTTTTTATAGTCTGATGTAACAAGAATGGAAAAAGTTATAGGGCACTTTTTGACAAGCGCGAAATCACCATGTTTTTAAATTTATAGTTGTTTCTTTTACATCAAATATAACCTTTTAATTTTAAAAGTGACGATTTGCGCTTGTCAAAGATTCGTTTAAATCTAATTTTTTCCATTGTTATTACATCAGAATATAGAAAAACTACGACTTTAGAGCACAATTTAGTTTACCGTATAACCAAATCATTTTAATAAGGTACAAAAATTTTATTTTAGTAAGCAACTGCACAAGCCGGATGGTTATTTTTTCTAGTCTAAATATTTCTATCACAAACTAGTCCACATCAAATAAACACATTTTTACAACGGTTCTGACTGTATACTCTGCGGTTGTGAGATTACACTACGTTGTTGTGGGATTACAAATTGTGAAAAATCACCCTTCTGGTTGTGAGTTTGGTCGTCGACATTTTTTTTACTCATAATATTATACAAGTAAAAAAACTTGGTTATTATGTGACGTGGTGGTAATACATGCGATGCAGGCAATACAAAAATTAAATGTCTTAAAAAATCTTTTTCTACTTAATCAAAAATGTTAACTTTATTGCTATAATCCATTTCAAAATTAAAATAATATCATTTTAAATATTTATAATAAAACTTAGGTATTGATCCAGCGGAAGATATGATAAACCTGGCCAAAAAGAAAGCAAAAGATTTAGATTTGTCTATAAATTATAAAGTGGAATCAATGGAGCAACTTTGTGAGCAGGAAATATATGATTTTATACTATGCAACTATGCTCTCTGTTATTCAGATTCTGTGGAGATTTTAAGGTAAAGCAAAAATTTTATTTTTAAAGCAGCACTAAGGCAAGCCAGACGCGGCTGGAATATTTTTTGAGAAAATATAAAAATACTGAAGCCATGTGTTAGCCAATCAAATCAACGCAATTGAAAGCCTTTATATCAAGCAAACGGTATTCATAAAAATTTAAATCTGATTTAATTGGCGCTAATTTTTTTTGTTTTGATTGGTTACTAACTCCCCGTGATAGTTTTTTTATTGTTTGTCCAAAAAAAAATCGCAAACTGAAAACAAAACGATAAAGTTTTTTAAGGGTATAGTTATACAATAGAGCTGTTGACTTAAAAAATCTGCTGATCTACTAACACACTAAATTGGTAAAAACTCACCCACGTTGAAAACCGATTGAGCAAGCAGCCACTAATGCCTTAAAACACTGTAAAAAAATTTCTTTAACTGTCTGGTTTATTGTCTAATATAGTTTTATTGAAATAATTCGATAAAACTATATAATATGCCTTATAAATTGCTATTTTAAAAAAATTAATTGTCATTATATAAAATAAATTTTTTTATATAGGCAAAACTGTAAACGCATCTTTGAGGCCCTGAAGCCTTCAGGGCGTTGTTGTGGATTCGTGGACTTTGCTGGATCCAGTAATCGAGACAAGAATAAAATTTGGAAGAAACTGGGGGTTACTTATCATTTTGATCGGTTGCCAGCCAAGGACGAATATGTTTCTCGCATTCGGTATGTGAAACCACTAAGGACCAGTTCAATAAAGGAATATTAGCTACTCTCTCAATTCATTTGGTAGATTGTTTACCAAATATTTGGTACATTCTCAACTCAAAAAATATTTGGTAACTCTTACCAAATATTTGGTAACTCTTACCAAATATTTGGTAACTCTTACCAAATATTTGGTAACTCTTACCAAATATTTTTTAAATTGAGAATGTACCAAATATTTGGTAAACAATCTACCAAATGAAATGAGAGAGTACCTACCTGCTAAGTTAGCAGGTTTTTTAAAAATACTGATGATACTTAAATTTGCTTTGTTTTTTTCCAGTAAATGTACAGTTTTTCCGGCGTTTTTTTTACCACTTTTATACTATTAAGTCATTTGTTTTTCAAAAATTTTTTTCTTTTTTTATCAGCATAATACAATTTTTTCGTATGTTTAATTTTGTAAAATGCAAAGAAATTTTAATTTTTTTAAAACTTTTATTAAAAATTAGCTTACAATAATAATAGTATAATAACGTTAGTTTTAATGTTTTACAAAAAAGTTCGTTTTTGTTTCTTAAAATTTTATTAAAAATGTAGTAGGTTTTTCCTTAAATGTGCGATAGATTAAATCGTGGCGCATTTTTTTTCGCTTGGATTTTGGTATCAATCGATGCGTCAGTTTTTACTGAGTAAAAAAAAATTTTCAGCGGTTCTCCAAATAATAGCAAGAATATCGCTGGGTTATTCCAGATAATTTTTGGTTTTTTACCAAACACCAGCCACGGTGTGTTTTGTTTGCTTACGTTGGACTTTACAAACGCATTCTTTCTCTAAAAAATTCATACGTATCTAAGATATTTTATATGCAAATTTTGTTATGAAAATATGCAAAATTTTTAATTATACTAATTTCTGTGTCTTTTTTTATTATATTCCAGTTAGTTACGTACATAGCGGTTGTGGCTAGTTTCGGCTCTGAATTTGTTTAAAAATTAGGCGTTTTACTGTCAATTTTTCTACAGAAATATTAGAATATGGTATTAATTCCGAAGTAATTTGTCTATTACAATTGTTTTATGTGTTTTTTTTTCATAATTTATGTATTATTACTCCAAATTCGTAAAAAATTTCGATCAATTTTTTTATCAATAAAACTGGCCAAAGTCTCTTTGACGTGCAGGTTCAACACAGTTCAAACTGGTTTTCGAACACTTGTTTAATATGGTAAAAAAAGACGATTACGAGCGACTGCAGGCTGAAAATGAGTGTCTTCTGACAAAGCTGGAGCAAATAGAGTTAGAAAAATGTAGTTGGAGTGACGAAAAAGACGAACTTTGTCGTCGTGTAGCACAGTTAGAAAGAGAAAAACGATTGATAAGTCTATGGTAGCAGACATCTGCGAGGAAGTGTTTGCACGCCTTCTTCCGATGATTCTTGCTCAAATGGAGAAAAAAGAAGCTGAGCGTGAGCATTCCACCATGGTGGTGGTTTCTGGCTTAAAAGAAAGTGATACACCAGCGAACGAGAAACTGGCTGTTGAAGCATTGGTTGAAACATTAAGCAATGACGAGATAGTTTCAGTTTCCGAGCACTACCGTTTAGGAAAATCGTCACCTGGACGACCTCGACGACTTAAAATAAGGTTTGCGTCGTGCCAAGTCAGAAATAGCATGATTCAATCTGCTGGACGGCTAAAAAACCATAATCAGTATAGTAGGGTTTATATACGCCCCTCGCACACTGAAGAGCAGCGGATTAAACAGAAAGAATTAATCGATTTTGAAGACAATATCTTGGAAAATAATAAAAACATGCGTCTTAGTATTTGTTACGCCAATAACGGCGATCCGTTTTTGTATGATGTGGAAAGTAAAAGAGAAATGAAAAAATCAGATTTTAAATAGGAATTTAAGCGAACCAATCTAGCTTTAAATAAGCCAATTCGTGCTTTATATTTTAATGCTAGAAGTGTTAAAAAATCTCTCGAAGAATTTGATTTTTTAATTTCTGGAAATGATAATTTGTTTGGTAAATTGGATTTATTATTAGTAACAGAAACATGGTTTCCAGATTCAATCACAAATAACATGATAAATGCCAATGGCGAATATGACGTTTTTAGGAAAAATAGATTTAATAAAAATGGTGGCGGGGTTTGCATTTGGAGTAATTCACATTAAGTGCTGTTAAGGGGGATCAATCAATCAATCAGAAAGATAGCGCCGGTGAAGTTATCGCATTGGATATTAAAGTTAGAAAATCAAAAATTCGATTTATTACTTTGTATAGGAAACGGCAATCAACAATAGATGAAGACATTTTAATCTTTGAATTTTTGCGTGAGGCAGTTGAAAATTTTAAGGGTTCTCTGATTCTTACTGGTGACTTTAATCTTACTGTAATTTTATGGCCTTTTTTTGAAGTTAAATCCAATAACCAAAACGAATTGAAGTGGTACACTTTTTTTCTTGAGCTTGGTTTAAGTCAATTAGTTAAAGAACCGACAAGAAATTTCAATTATCTTGAT
>JASAMX010020829.1:0-37381 GCA_030248175.1 Microlaimidae sp. YZB2_3 | reverse complement strand
GAAAAGTTTATTTTTTTAGCAATACAAACCACAAAATAAATACATAAATTAGTAAAATTATATCACACAAGGATTACCAGGTATCAATATTTTATGTACAAATACAATAAAAAAAATTAAATTATTAAATTTTTAAACACAATACATAGACAAAATAGGTAGGGAGACACCTTTAAAAAAAATGTTTTACAAGAGAGTATTTTGTTAAAATTAAAATGTATTTTGTCACAAAATAGATTTGTCATAATAAAACAGAAAAATATGGGCTGTGTGCGATCCAGTAGCAACACAGCTTTATTAATAGTGTATGAAAAAAATTAGATTGCTAAAAAAAATTGCTCAGAAGGCTGAGGCTTAGGCTTAGGCTTCAGCACTGATAATGAGCAATCACTTACTGAGTTTTGACAATTTATAACAAGTTCCTAAAGGTTTTAAGTGAATTGGTGGTAACTTGAGAGGCATTTAGAGAATTCCAACAGGGATAGTCAATAAAGGAAACAAAACTTTCTGACATTAATTCTGCATTTCTCCTTGATTTGTAGTTTAAAAGGGTGACCTCGAGTGTTTTGGGTGTTAAAATTAAAAAAATCATTTGATTTGAGGCAAGATTTTCCACTAATTATTTTATATATTTCACACAGGTCAGTTTTAGTTCTTCTCACTGAAAGTTTCTCAAGTTTAAAAAAGGCTAATCTGTTTTCATAACTACAATAACCAAGACCACAGCATCTGAATAATCTTCTTGTGTAATAATTCTGAACTTTCTCTATTAAATTGACATCTTTTGTCAGATAAGGACTCCAAATTACACTTCCATATTCAAGCAGTGGGCGAATATAGGATTTATAAGCACATAACAATTTTTGAAAATATTTAGCTTTAAAAGAACTAAAAATCAAAGCAGACCTTTTCATCGGCCCAATCCTGCAAGTTCTTTGACAATGGTGCGAAAACTTTAGGTCATGTGACATATAAATTCCCAGATCCTCAACCACAGTTGCCTTTTTTAAAGGTTTATTATTTATTTTATATTCATTACACGTTAAATCATTAAAAGGCCCAATATGAAAAGTTTCACACTTATCCTCAGCCAGATTTAGCTGCCATTTTTTTGCCCACTCTGCCACACTGTCAAGAGCCGTGCGGGTGGTTAAGGGTAAAGAGCGCAGGTTACTGGGTGAAAGATGCGAAGCCGCGCAAGAAAGATCGAACTTTGTATAACAAAGTGCTTAGCGACAACGGCGCTTGGATACATAGGCGAGAAGAGAGATGCGACCGCCTGGGAGAGCGGGTTGCGCGGGCGTTGCTACGCGACAAAGGCAGATGCGTGCGTAGGCGGAAAGGAAATTAATAAATTGTAGCCAACCAATTATGCTTCATTACTAATGTTCCTTCCTACCATCCAGAGTTTGCTCCTGTTGCATGTTTAAATAGACGATTTCAACATTTAATTTGAACTGAAAACTTTAACTTAAATTTTTTTAAGTTGTTTTAGAAATATTTTTATGATATTTCATAAGTTTAAGAAAAAAATAATTTATAAAACAGTTTTGATAAAATATTCTATGGCAGTACTCTTTGATTTTTTATAAAATTATTTAAAATAGGGCGTAGCTTTGCAGCTCCGAGATTTTCTCTGGTATCTATTTTCACTAATTTCCCTATAACAAATTTTAAGTGTGTTAAGTGTTAGAATATTTTGTTGTTTAGTCATTGCTAAAGCTCAAGAATCACACAGTGTTAAACAGACAAACAGTTCGTTTGCTAAACAAGATTTTGCATGTTTTGAGCGTTTTTTACAGTATATTTTCAAAGCAACATTTTTTTAATTGGGGCTAACATGAATTTCACCTACTAATATTCAAAATTAAAAGCATTTGTGCAAAGATCTATATGTATGCATAAATTTTTTTCAAATATATTTATTTTTTGACTTTTTGACTCTTTTGTGCCATACTCTTTTTTCCATACTGTTTCGATCATACTCTTTTGTGAAACCAGGGACTGTTTTTGGTACTGTTTTGTGCCGTACTCTTATGATAGGGAGCCTATACAACTGACAACAGAGAATCAATTGATAATCACGATTTTGTAGTTTGACAAATTGTGCAGTCGATCATGATGTATAAGCTAATTTTTTAAAACAATTATAACTTCGCCGAATAAAATCTATATGACTTGAAAATCTGAACATAGATACAACTGACAATGAAAAATCGATTGATAATCACGATTTCGTGATCTGACAAATCGTGCGGTTGATCATGACATATATGCAAATTTTATTTAAAACAATTATAACTCTGCTGAATAAAATCTATATGACTTGATATTTGGAACATATATACAACTGAAACAGAGAATCGATTGATAATCACGATTTAGTGATCTGAAAAATTGTGCGGTCGATCATGATCTATATGCAATTTTTATTTAAAATAATTATAACTCAGGGGAATAAAATCTACATGACTTGAAATTCGGAACATCTCAAGATAGAACTTGTAGCAGAGAATCAATTGGTAGCGATATTTTTTGATGTGACATTTGTGTGGTTGCGCTAAATCGGATTTACAGTTATCAAACTTATACCGTGAAGCGCAGCCAAAAACACGGGTGTTAAGTTGGCCAGTCTTTTAACAAACATATATATACAACTGAAATTGGATAATAAATTGATAATCTCGTAAAAAAAATAGAAAAAAAAATTTGGATATACAGAAACTTAAATCTCAAAATTTAAACCACGTTCTCTAATAATGGTTGGCGCAGCGTCGCAAGGCTAAATCGCCCTGTGGCGCTTTTCCGTCACCCATAATAGAAGCTTGTTGCTTTTATAAGTATTATTTTTATAACGTTTGTTAAAAAATTGTGCAAAAGGAATTGCTATAGCGGTACTTACTTTTATTTGTATTTTTGTTTGCTGTGCTAGTTGTGGTTGTTGGTACTAAATAAGAAAAGTACAAACAATATGTAGCTTATACATATCCAAAACAAAAACAAAAATATCAAAAAACACAAGAGACTATACGTATATTGAAATAAATAAGCTGTGAGTTTGAAATTTAAAAATCAATAATATATATTAAAATAAACAAAAATTTACATTTTTGTACAGAGAACGTGTTGGATGTGCGCCACCGAATCTGCCGCCGAACCGCCGCCAAACTACCGCCAGGCCGCCGCCAAACTTCCGCAATTAAAAAAAGGCTTTAGAGTAAAACATTTCATAATAAATCTTTTTTAACTTACTCATAGTATATTTTTCTAACTCTAAAGTTTACAAAATTGTATTATAAATATAATCATGAAATTCAAAAATGGAGTTATTTTATTTACTTGGAGATCTTTTTTGCCGTTCACCCCTAACTTATGGAAATTTCTATGTGTAAAGATCCAATTGGACCTTCGTAGCCAAAACTCTCAGCGTTTGCAATAACATGTGTTTGCAGTGATACCCAGAAAAATTCCGCAAGGCAAATAACTTGTATATTTAAACATATTTTATAATGTATACATGCACCAGAAGATCCATCAGTTTATTGTTTATTTTTAAAAGTTTTAGGTGTCCAGGGGTTTTTCAGTTTGCTAATCTAAAATATGAGCTCCGTTTTTTGATTTTACCTCCCAAGCACCTTGGATTGCAATACCCATTTGTAGGGAGTATCCTCCGTTAACCATGTTTTTCAACAAACAAAAAAAAACTGGCACATGTGAATATTTTTGGGTCTTACATGTTTTTTTATGGAATTTTTCTTGTTGGTTTTATCTTCACTGGACAAGATATAAATAGGGGGGAAGTGGGGCTCTCAATATGGGCGCTCCTTATTACAATCTTATTTTATTCTGAACTTTAACCATCCTAAAATAGTATCTAATGTTTTTCTGGGAAGCTATTATTGAAATTACAACCATAATTTCCGTTTGTTAATCTTTTAATCCAGAACTCCAAAGAGTGTGGGGGACTTTAATGGGGGACCCCACTCTTAAAATGTCCCAAATTTTGGGATTCAGAAAATGAGCCTCCCTCCAAATGGGGTAACCCCCCCTTTGGCGTTCTAAATTAAAAAATCGACAAACAAAGTCCATATATAAAACCAGGTCATTGAAAGACTCCTGGTAATTTTTTGATTGTTTAAAAGGAAAATTAGGGCTATTTAGAAAGTGAGCCTCCCCCCCAAAATGAGGTAATCGTAACCCCCCTCTTTGGAGTTCTGGATTTTAAAATCAACAAAAGAAGTTCATATTCAAAATCATGGCCATAAAAACCCCTGTTTATTTTTTATGGTTGGTTAAAAAGGTATGGGGCTATTTAGAAACTCCATCCCCCCCAAAAAGAAACCCTTTTCTTTGGAGTGACAGATTATAAAATTGACAAACGCAGTTTAAATTCAAAATTTGGGCTATAAAAAACCTCTTTCCATTATTTTGTGTTTGGTTATAAGGTAATTGGAAGCTTTTCAGAATAAGAACCCTCCCCCCCAAATGGGGTAACCCCCAATTTGGAATTCTGGAATATGATATTGAAAAACGGAGTTCATAATAAAAGTCAGGGCCATAACAAAACCACTGTCCATTTTTTGTAGTTGGTTAAGAGGAATCGTGGCTAATTTAAAAATGAGCCCGCCCCCCAAATGGAGTAATCCCCCTTTAGAGTTCTGGATTATAAAATGGACAAACAAAGTTCATATTTAAAATTAGGTCCCAAAAACACCTGGTCATAATTTCTGATTGGTTAAAACAAAAATTGGGGATCTTTAAAAAGTGAGCCCCCCAAATGGGGTAACCTTCTCCCCATTTTGAAGTTCTGGATTCTAAAATCGACAAACGAAGTTCATATTCAAAACGAGGGCCCAAAAATGGGGTAACCTTCTCCCCATTTTGAAGTTCTGGATTCTAAAATCGACAAACGAAGTTCATATTCAAAACGAGGGCCCAAAAAACCCTGCTCATTATTTGGTTGGTTAGGGACAAAATTGAGCCATTTAAAGAGTGAGCCCCCACTGAAGTAACGCTCCCTTGGAGTTTTGGATTAAAAGATAAAAACGGAAGTTTTGGTTGTAATTATAATCATAGCTCCCCAAAATCCCCGGATACTATTTTAGGAATAAAAATTTTAGAATAAAATAAGGTTGCGTTGGGGGGGAGGGGTGCCCATATTGGGGGCACCAGATCCCTATTTTACATTTCATCCAGTGAAAATTAAAACGACCAGGAAACTTGCATAAAATGTAAGACCCAAAATTCACATGCGCCAGTTTTGTTTTTTTTTGGTTTTATGGCTCAAAACATGGTTAATGGGGAATACTTCCTAAAAATGGGAATGCTACTCCTATTTAATGTGCTAGAGGTGGGGTAGTCAAATAAAAAAAGAACTCATATTTGAGGTCAGCAACCTGAAAAACCCCTGTATACCTAGTTTTGACTGATATTGTGTCTCCTTGTTTTTACACCAAGCCAAACTTGTGCCTTTTTTGATTCTGAGGCATATGACTAAAAATAATTTCACGCCTTGCGCATGGGATTACTAACTGCCAATTTAGTTCACCCAAGATTTGTTTGTGTAAATGTACATTTATGTTTCTTGTGAAACATTTTCCGTCTGTGTCTCACAAAAAATGTGACAATTTCATGCTGATAGCTATGCTGCTTTGAAGCCAGATACGCTACGTCGCAATAGGCTATAGTTTGCCCATAACTACTATTAAAAAAATCTTCACAAAAAAACAACTCTGTTTTGTTTTCATTTTTTTTGTACAATAGACAAAAGATTAACAATTTTTGTACTGTAAAAAATTATTTTTAGATGCAAATGTGAGCATAATATTATTTAATTACATATAACTGTGTTAACGCCTTAGTTCCTAAATGGCGGCAATTTGACGGCGATTTGGGGGCGGTTTGGCGGCAGATTTGGCGGCGTTTTGGCGGAAGATTTGGCGGCGCACATCCAATACGTAACTACATATATTATTCAAACCAATTTACTGTCCTAACTAGGACATGCCCATGTTAGAACAGTTGTTATTAGGGCGTTTACTGGCCGTAATCAGAGCCTAAAAAAAGTTTACCATATAAAATGCTTTAAATAAATTTACTTTTTAAGCTTAGTTATACCAAAAAATATATAACACAAAAGAATGTCTGACTGTACACTAAATTTTTGACCAAAATTTTGCGAGAAAAGTCGCACTTTTGATTTTGTGTGCGACTTTTCTTGCAAAAATCCACCATTTTCTTCTAGTTTTTCTGCGCTGCGATATTTAACACTGTGTTAGTTTTTTGCAGTGGGGACTGCGAATTCTTTCGCACTCTATACTGCGTCATTTGCACTGCGATTATTTTCACACTGCAGGTCTGGTAGCAGAACAAAAAAAAAACAAAAACCAAGCAGAGCGAAAATTTTGTGTTTAAATAAGTAAAAGTCGTGTTTTTTTTAAAGTAAGATGTTAAAACTTTTTAGTTTTAATGACATAAAGTAACTTTCCAACGTTTTAAAATTAAATAAAACAAGTTTTGAAGTGTTTTAGTCAATTGAAAATGACTACCAGCGTCTGTAGTTTTTTTTTGTTACGCAGCCAGACTTGCAGTGCAAAAATAATCGCAGTGCAAAAAGCAAAAGAGTGCAAAAGAGGTTGCAGTCCCCACTGCGAGAAAATAACACTGTGTTAATTTTTGACACGTATTAATTGATTTTTTAAGCAAATTTTATTTGAAAACTTATTCCAAATTAAATGCCAACAGTTCATACTAATTTCTAGTTTAAAAAATTTAAGTTTGGTATCTTTTGGGCTGTATAAAAATATTAAACTCGCTAAAAAAGTGGACTGACTTCGCAGGGTTTTCCTGCCAAATCAAGCCGACTCAGTCCGAATACACCTACACAAAATTTATGGACACCAGTGTAGTTTCAGCAATAAATTTAAAAATGCTAAAATAAAAACAAGAAATCAACTTGAACTTTTTTATTTAAAAAAATGTTTTAAGATCACTAACTTTTAAAACAGTTTCAATAACACCTAAAAATAAAAGTAAGATTATAATACAATCCAAACAAATGTCCAGTTGTACAAAAAACTTTCATAGAAAAACTCACACATGAGCGAATTTAATAGCAATTATTAGCGATTTCTGCTAATTTTTTGTACGCAGCGATTTCGTAAACGTGTCAGAAAGACGAGTTTGATGTACAAAATATCGCTGTGCAAGAAAATTTTTATTGAGTGCACAGAAATTAGCTTGCGCCGAAAAGTAAGATGTGCATCATTTTTCTTTAAATTTAGATAAAAAATTTACTGTACACATAGCCGAAAATTCTCTTGGGTTATATAGTTTTGATATAAACAATGATATTATAATAACTCTAATATTTATTGTGTACGTCTCATGAATGGACTTCTATTGTCAAACCCTAATCTTGTAAATAAAATCTACAAAATGGTTTTTAATGCTCAAGAAGTCTTCAAATTTTTAGAAAAACGACTCATGATTACAATAAGAAATCTTATTAAAATAGAGTTTTAATAAAATCTTAAAATATAAATAATAAATATCCTCTTATTAAAGCGATTACATTAGCTTTTTATATAAAATTTTATGTATTTATCACTTATGTCTAGAATTGTAAGAAGTGTTTTAAAATTTGTATTCTAAGGGGTCCTTACCCCGGTTTGCCCCCGTTGATTTGACAGCTAAATTGCCGGGGCCGGGGACGGAGCCGGGGTATTGAAAATTGCATTTGCCGGGACCGAGGCCAGGGCCGGGGTAGAAAAAAGTGCCGGGGCAAGCCGGGGCCGGGGCCGGGGCCCCGGTCGATTTCTATGAATACGTATGCATATTTTTTGAAATCACATGCAACCGTTTGCATGTAATTTTAAAACACATGAAAACGATTGCATGTAATTTAAAAACACATGCAAACGGTTGCATGTAATTTAAAAACACATGCAAACGGTTGCATGTTTTTTGAAATTACATGCAACCGTTTGCATGTGATTTTAAAAAATTATGCATACGTATGCATATTTTGCATACGGTTACATGGTTTTCCATGCAACCGTTGCTTATCATTCTCAAAAAAACGTATCATGATGCTGCGTATGTTTTTTACATCAACCTAACTTGATTATACACTTAGTGAAAGACATTTTCTCTATGTATACACTAATGTTTTACACCATTTGATTAAGCAGAATTGATTACATATACAGTTAACTTTTAAAGTCATTCCAGCAATGTTCAACTGAGTTATTACAATTTTAAAAAAGCGTTATTTTAGGTTTTTGCCAACTGCCTAAATTTGCATATGCACTTTTATGCTAAATATGTTTTTTATTTATTATTTTTTATACATTAAACGATTAAGCACAACAAATTACATAAACTTTTCAAATTTTAAGATAATATGTTAATGTTTGACCAATTTACTGAAATTTTAATTAACAAACTACAAAATGATGATCCGGCCATAAACCAGAACTAATTAAAGTTTTGTCTTGTAACCGGCGTCCAAGATTATTTTTTTAAATTTGCATATACGTCATGATCCACCTCACAATATGTCAGATCAAAAAATTGTGATTATCAATCGATTCCCCATTGTCAGTTGTGTATATGTTCGTTAAAAATCCAGCAAACCTAACACCCGTGTTTTTGGTATAAGCTTGCTTCACGGTATAATCTTGCTAACTGTAAATCTCATTTACCTCAACCGCACAAATGTCAAATCAAAAAATATCGCTACAAATCGATTCTCTGTTACAAGTTCTATCTATCTATGTTGTGAATTTCAAGTCATATAGATTTTATTTGGCCAAGTTATAATTGTTTTAAGCAAAATTTGCATATACTTCATGATCGACCGCACAATTTTTCAGATTACAAAACGGTGATTATCAATCAATTCTCCGTTTTCAGTTGTATCTATGTTTTGAATTTTAAGTCATATAGATTTTATTTGGCTGTGTTATAATTGTTTTAAATAAAATTTGCCTATACGTCATGATCGACCGCACAATTTTTCAGATTACAAAATCGTGATTATCAATCAATTCTCCGATGTCAGTTGTATCTATGTTCTGAATTTTAAGTCATATAGATTTTATTTGGCCGAGTTATAATTGATTTTGTTTAAATAAAATTTGCATATACATCATGACGTATAGGCAAATTTTATTTAAAACAATTATAACACAGCCAAATAAAATCTATATGACTTAAAATTCAAAACATAGATACAATTAAAAACGGAGAATTGATTGATAATCACGGTTTTGTAATCTGAAAAATTGTGCGGTCGATCATGACGTATATGCAAATTTTGCTTAAAACAATTATAACTTGGCCAAAATAAAATCTATATGACTTGAAATTCAGAACATAGATAGATAGAACTTGTAACAGAGAATCGATTTGTAGCGATATTTTTTATTTGACATTTTTGCGGTCGAGATAAATGGGATTTACAGTTAGCAAGATTATACCGTGAAGCAAGCTTATACCAAAAACACGGGTGTTAGGTTTGCTGGCCTTTTAACGAAAATATACACAATTGACAATGGGGAATCAATTGATATTCACAATTTTTTGATCTGACATATTGTGAGGTGGATCATGACATATAAGCAAATTTAAAAAATTACGCCGGTTACAAGACAAAACTTTAATTAGTTCTGGTTTATGGCCAGATCATCATTTTGTAGTTTGTTAATTAAAATTTCAGTAACTTGGTCAAACATTAACATATTATCTTAAAATTTGAAAAGTTTATGTAATTTGTTGTGCTTAATTGTGTAATGTATAAAAAATAATAAATAAAAAACATATTAAGCATAAAAGTGCATATGCAAATTTGGGCAGTTGGCAAAAACCTAACATAACGCTTTTTTTAAAATTGTAATAACTCAGTTGAACATTGCTGGAATGACTTTAAAAGTTAACTGTATATGTAATAAATTCTGCTTAATCAAATGATGTTAAACATTAGTGTACGCATAGGGAAAATGTCTTTCACTAAGTGTATAATCAAGTTAGGTTGATGTAAAAAACATACGCAGCATCATGATACGTTTTTTTGAGAATGATAAGCAACGGTTGCATGGAAAACCATGTAACCGTATGCAAAATATGCATACGTATGCATAATTTTTTTAAATCACATGAAACGGTTGCATGTAATTTCAAAAAACATGCAACCGTTTGCATGTGTTTTTAAATTACATGCAACCGTTTGCATGTGTTTTTAAATTACATGTAACCGTTCGCATGTGTTTTAAAATTACATGCAAACGGTCGCATGTGATTTCAAAAAATATGCATATGTATTCATAGGAATTGATCGGGGCCCCGGCCCCGGCTCCGTCTCCAGCCCTGGCAATTTAGCTGTCAAATCAACGGGGGCAAACCGTGGTAAGGACCCCTAAGAATACAAATTTTAAAGCACTTCTTACAATTTTAGACATAAGTGATAAATACATAAAATTTTATATAAAAAGGTAATGTAATCGCTTTAATAAGAGGATATTTATTATTTATATTTTAAGATTTTATTAAAACTCTATTTTAATAATATTTCTTATTGTAATCATGAGTCGTTTTTCTAAAAATTTGAAGACTTCTTGAGCATTAAAAACCATTTTGTGGATTTTATTTACAAGATTATGGTTTGACAATAGAAGTCCATTCATGAAACGTACACAATAAATATTAGAGTTATTATATTATCATTGTTTATATCAAAACTATATAACTCAAGAGAATTTTCGGCTGTGTGTACAGTAAATTTTTATTTAAATTTAAAGAAAAATAATGCACATCTTACTTTTCGGCGCAAGCTACTTTCTGTGCACTCAATAAAAATTTTTTTGCACAGCGATGTTTTGTACATCAATTTCGTCTTTCTGACACGTTTACAAAATCGCTGCCTACAAAAAATTAGCAGAAATCGCTAATAATTGCTATTAAATTCGCTCATGTGTGAGTTTTTCTGTGAAAGTTTTTTGTACAACTGGACATTTGTTTGGATTATATTATATTCTTACTTTTATTTTTAGGTGTTATTGAAACTAATTTAAAAGTTAGTGATCTTAAAACATTTTTTTAAATAAAAAAGTTCAAGTTGATTTCTTGCTTTTATTTTAGCATTTTTAAATTTATTGCTGAAACTATACTGGTATCCATAAATTTTGTGTAGGTGTATTCGGACTGAGTCGGCTTGATTTGGCAGGAAAACCCTGCGAAGTCAGTCTACTTTTTTAGCGAGTTTAATATTTTTATACAGCCCACAAGATATCAAACTTAAATTTTTTAAACTAGAAATTAGTATGAACTGTTTGCATTTAATTTGGAATAAGTTTTCAAATAAAATTTGCTTAAAAAATCAATTAATACGTGTCAAAAATTAACAATATTAAATCATGGACACAGTCTAAAAAGTCCAGAGTTTTCTTGCCAAAAATTACAGGGACCCAGTTCGTATAAATCCTGTCCAAAGTTTTATGAATACCAGTAAAAGTGCAGGTCATTTAAATAGAAATTCAAATAAAAATTATCTTTTAGCTTCTATTTTAAAAAAATTTGCTAATTAAGTTTAAGGTTTTTATAATTATATTTTTAATAAAAGTAAGCATATATAACCCAAAAATGGTGAAAACCTAATTTTTAAACTAAAAAATTTATTGAAAATTAGGATTTGTGCGACTTTAATACTGAAAACCCGCCATTTTCTTCTATTTCATAGGTGCACTGTTGTTTCTTTTTCATTAATTTTTAACGCAATTTTTAACACAGTGTCAGTATTTTGCAGTTTATATGGGAATTTTTCTTCCACTTTTTCATAAAAAGCACTACACAAAAAATCGTTACTGACAGCAAGAAAAACCTCTGCGTAAGGAAATCAGTGGTACATGCACAAAAAGTCGCGTGCGTTAAAAATGTTGTGTTTTTTCTTGCAAAATTTTATTCAAAAACTTAATTTTTAATTGGAAATTTTCTTGGGCCATATGTTTTTGATAAATCTCGAAAAATTACAAAAAGTAGTGCGAAATCACAAAAATAATCTCATTGAAAAAGTTCAAGTGACATAGATTTTATGATTTTTGCTATAAAAATAAGTTAGCTGATTAAAATGACTGAAGCTAACAAATTGAAACAAGCTAGAAAGCCGTAGTTATTTTTTTATTTTACTTTTTAGAAAAATAAAACTATTTTTTAATTTAAAAAAAAATGGTAATGAAGTTTTAAAATGTTCTAACCATTTAAAATAAAAACAACTTTTTAACCCCTCCTGTATGCTTGGACCGAAAATGTTGAATAGAAGCACTCTCTTAAAAGTGATTGGTTAATATAACGTAGAAATTAGTAAGTTTCTACGATTTTTTTAACGGGAAAGGATCCGCTCACTTAATTAGTAACTTTTACGATTTTTTTATTTATTAAAGGCTTAATAAAAAATTAGTGAATCTCCTGTCTTACAATAAAATTTTTCTGATAAAACTCCGGTTAAAGGATGCATAGAATAGGTTTACATGAAGCAAAAATTTATAGTACTTAACAAGCATAATAAATTAAAAATTCAAAACAATAGTTTTAACTTCCAAATTTTACTTTTATTTTAGTTTTAGCGCGATGGCGAGAAGAAAAGTCCTTCTTCGGCCAAACATTTTTCCATATTTTTTTTCTTATTTAACCATTTTAAGGGTGAAGAAAAAAGTGATTTATGGTAACTTTTCAAATATAAGATTATTTTAATTAAAAGACAAAACATTTCTTACCTTAGTCTGTCCTTCCTTAATTTGTTTTGTAAACGAAAGTGCAGATTTCACACTTTAAAAAAATATATAAAATGTTGCAAAAACTTAAAATCCCTAGCAGAAAATTTTACACACTTCAAACTAAGGATTTAAAGTCAGTGCACACACAAGCAATTTCTGCCATCTTAATTCCATAGAAATCATCAGCGCCTTTGGAGTTTTTTCTTTGCAAAGTAATTTTGTTTTAACAATAGCGAAGAGTTTCCAATATTTCCAACAAAATATCCTCACAAGTTTGTTTAGAACAAATCAAAAAAAACGTCCCGTGGTAAATATTAAAACTTTAAAAAGAGTGGGATTAAATTGGCTGAACTAAATTTTTTTTTAAACAATTATTTTTGTTATTTATATACATAAAACAAAAAAATGAAGGTTGAAAGAATTTGACTTCAGTAACACATAGGATTTGATTATTTTCGTAGAATATATTTATATAAATAGTCAAACAAAACTAGTGGTAAACCTAATTATAAAATAAAAAACCGCCGCACGAGACAAAACTGTATGTTTATTATGTAAAGAGTAATTATCAATTCCAACGAGATTTTTCTAAGTTAATTTTACGAATTTTTTCGTTCAATCAACTAATATTATAGCAACACTTTCCTAACCTACTTATTTCGTTAATTTAATCATAATGTCATTTACGACTTTTTTTTTAACGAATTTTTTAGGGCCACTTTTTAGAGAGCATGTAAGTGAAGTTCTAAAAAGAATGTTCTTCAAAATAATATTCTTGCAGACTAGCATATTTTAGATTTAGAGTTACATTTCTAAAATTATCATTATTAAAATTAAAATTATTATTATTTGGTTTATTGTAATATAAAGAAATTTCGCTATTGTCAAATAATTTTTATATGGGCATCCAACTTTGATTTTAGTTCCTTTAACATGTTTTGTTTTTTTAATCAAAACATACTTTGCATAAAAATGCTTTAACTCCTGCTCTATTTGTAGAGCATTCTTTAAAGATAATAAGAATGGTTAGTGGGATTAAGAATAATATTGCTTTAAACTTGAATATATTTCTAATACTTTTGTAAAGTGTATACTACTATTGCAAAAAGTTACATTTGCTTTTACTTAAACAAATAAAAGTAACGAATTTTTTATTACTTTTACTTTTACTAGACACAAACCTTTGAGATTTTTTTTCGTCCAAAAACTGCTGCAAATGTGCAAAAGGTATATTGCGTCAGCGCTGCAGTGTGTTAAACTCTTTAGCTCTCGACGATCGTTGATGAAGTTTAAGATTGAGCAGCAATGGCGTGGAATTCCTTCTGCGGATTTCCAGCAGAATGAATACCAAAGGGTTAAATTTCACTTACTTTTACTTTTACTCTTACACGTATTTTTTTTCTACAAATACTTTAAAAAAAGATAAATACTTGTTATACTTGTAAAAATACCTGTTCTGGTTAAAAAAACTTTAAGTTTTTCTACTTACACAAGTGCTTAAATTCTAAAATGTGACTATTAATTACCTAAAACAAATAATTTACAGTAAAAAAATTAGAATTTTTGAAAAAAACAATCAAAATAACATATTCTGCTAAATTTTTAGCCTGCCCTGGCCTTGGCCCCAGCCGGGGAAAAATTTTCTACCCCGAACCCGGCCCTGGCAAACCAAATTTTCCCTACCCCGGCCCCGGCATCAGCAATAATTCTGCCCCATTCAAGCCCTACGTATGCATGTGTTTTTAAAACTCATGCAACCGTTTGCATGTGTTTCAAAAACACATGCAAACGGTTTCATATGTTTTAAAATTAAAAAAAAATCCGTAAGAAATTTTTTTTATTAAAAATCTCTGTAAAAACACTTTTCAATTAATCTTTGGCCGTCAAAAGTAGTCATAACATGCGCAATGGTGTTTACAATGGTGTTTATAGATTTTTAATTTATTACTATTAATACTATTACAAAACGAAAATAAAAATCACAAAATACGTATAATATCAAGAATACATGAAATTTAATTAATAAAGAAAAGAAGAATGAGAAATGAAACACAAATTATACAGGCTATGTGTGGATAGAACCTAAATGCATATACGTATGCATATATTTATATGCATACGTATGCATATGTTATGCATCCGTATGCATAAATTTATATGCATAAGTATGCATATTTTTTTCGTTATATGCATACGTATGCATTTTTCCGCAAAGTATATGCATACAGATGTATTTTTTTTAACGTTTATGCATACGCATGCATAAAAGTTATATAATATTTTTTCAGTTTGTAGTATAAAAAGTGTTTTTTTTGTTTAGTAGCGTGATAAAAGTTTAAAAAATGCATACGTATGCATATACTTTCCGGAAAAATGCATATATATGCATATAAGTTACAAAATATGCATACGTATGCATATCTTCTTAAAAAACAAAAAAAATTTTTTTTTAATTTTCAAAATATGCATACGTATGAATATTTTGCAACTTATATGCATATGTATGCATTTTTCCGGAAAGTATTTGCATACATATGCATGTTTTTGTAACTTTTATGCATATGTATGCATAAAAGTTAGAAAAAAATGCATACGTATGCATAAAAGTTTCAAAAAAATCCATACATATGCATATACCTTGCAGAACTAAAAAAACATGCATACGTATGCATATGAATTTATGCATACATATGCATATAAACATATGCATATGTATGCATTTAGGTTGGATCCAAACATAGCCGTATAATTTGTTCTTCGTTTCTCATTCTTCTTTTCTTTATTAATTAATTTTCATGTATTTTTGATAATATTGATATTAATACACATTTAAATATAATTTTTTTAAATAGCTATAACACTTTTTTAAAGCATATAAAAATGATAAAAATAGTTCGCCGTTTCTAATATTATAGTTATAAAAACGGAAGGTGTTTAAAATTTTTGTTTTTTAAATGATTTAATTTTTTTATGTCTTTGTAAGGAAACTGTTTGAAAAAATTGTTGAGAATGCTTTATTAGTTTTTTTTATGAGAAAAAAGTAAAAATGCATAGTGGACTGTTTCCTGCCCGCTCAACAATTTTTTGGTGTTAAATGTTTTACCAAATGTTAAACCCAAATTTTTATACTCATTAAGACTTCTTTTAAGTACAGAATTGCCGAAATACATCATTTTAAAAAGTTAATATATATCTCATGAACCATTAATGATATTTTGATGAAACAAAATTTGTGGTCCATTAAGGGCAGGGGTAAGGTTTTCACAAAAAAAAATCAATCATCAAAATTAAGTCAAAATTGTGGTCAAAATCAAAATTGTGTCCATTAAGGGCAGGGGTAAGGTTTTCACGAAAAAAATCAATCATCAAAATTACAAGCAGCTAACGAAAAACAGATCATTTTACTAAAAATTTATTTTATATTCACTCATTGTTTTAACAAAATTTTACTTCCCCCATTCCCCTGCAAGTGTGCGTTAAATTTAAACCGTTCCTTTTCTTTCCACTAAAAACTAAAAAGGCGACTAAAAAAATATACAAACGACAAGGAATGACGAAGTATCATAAAATAAATCATTAAAACCGTACGCTTTTTTGTCTTTTTCTTCTTATTTTTATTAATTTTGTACCTATTTTTAAGTTTTTATTCTAAACTCAACGGAAGTGTAGAAGCGACAGAGCGGTCGCGACAGCCACCGCGCAGAATAATTATGAAAAAAACAATTAGGGAAATGCCCATTGTATTTTAAACTAAAGGCAAATAAAATCTAGTTGACCGCTATATTTGCAGCATTGAATCGACAATTTAACAACAAAAACATTCAAAATTTTTCACTAAAGCGGATTAATAACAAAGATTAAAAAGTGTATTTTAATAATTATTTATCAAATTATTTAATTTTTAACCCAAATGCAAATTTTTTAATGGCTAAAGTTGTTTAATTTTTGTATATTTTGTGAAAAGGTGGAATTAAAAAAAAATTTGTTTTTAAAAAAAACACGTCATTACTGCACAATTTTAATTGGTCCCCTCATGTCTGCATTCCAATTTTCAGCGTCAGCCAGATATAATGCAACAATATTTTTATTACGCGGCCTGAAGTCGTGAAAAATACAGCTTAGAGTGACATTGAATGTTTTAAATTTTGTTTTAATTTAAATGTAGCGAACTAAGTCAGTTCATTTTGTAATTTGCTTAAGATGGGCCAAAATCAAAATACAAAATCTCCAATATTTATTCTATATAAATATATTAAAATGAAAAAAAGATAAAAAACATATATTATGACAGAAAGTAATTTAATTTTTCATTCACAGAAAGTAATTGCTTTTTAATATTTTTCTGCACAATAGCCTGGCCGAAATTAAGTCACATACTCTACATATTTCTATTTTAATATGTTACATATTCATCATATTTAATTTCAAATTCACAGCTTATTTATTTCATTATATGTGTAGTTTCTTGATGTTTTTTGATAATTATGTGGTGTTTTTGATATGTATAAGCTATATATTGTTTGTACTTTTCTTATTTAGTATCAACAAACACAACTAGCACAGCAGCTACAACAAACAAAAGTAAGTACCACTATATCAATTCCTTCTTCATGATTTTTTTAACAAATCTTATAAAAGTAATACTTATAAAAGCAGCAAACTTCTATCATGGGTGGCGCGGGAGCGCCATGGGGCGATTTAGCCCTGCGGCGCCGGGCCAATCATTATTAGAGAACGTGGTTAAATTTTGAGATTTCTGTTAATCTTTTTGTACTTCTTATTATTATTATTATTGTTATTCAGCTTAACCCTTAAATCGATATTTCTCTTTCGTTACTAATTGGTCAAAAATAAACATGGGCTCATTGTAAAGAAGAAAAATTTACAAAACTTTTTTATGAGCCACTTTTTTCATTTGGGTCCTTATTATCAATTTAGTGAATAATAAAATAATAAATTAAAAAATAGCAAAATAAGAACTCCTAACCGCAGAATAATAGTGTTTTGGCAACAATGAGGATTTTACAGAGCATACAGCTGACAGTCTTTCATAGAAACTTCACAATAATAGCAGAAAGCTGTGTTGGGTTGCTAATTGTTGGCGGATCTGTTCCCAGCGCCATCTATGTTAACCGCGCGGGAAACGTCAAAACCAACAAAGTACTTTTTCTAACGCCATGCAAAGATAAATACTATGGCCCCGCGCAAACTATAAAAAAAAACGTGGGTAAGTTTTTTATTATGTTTTTCTTATTAATAATGTAATTATTTTTCATTCGCTTATATTTTAAAACCAATATTTCTCCCTCATTACTGATTGATCAGAAAGAAACATGGGCTTATTTAAAAGTGTGAAAATTGCGCACTTTTTTAGGAGCCACTTTTTAATGATAAATGATACATTTTCTATTGATAATGTTAAAATTGTTAAAAAAGTATATCTCGACAATGGAATGATTATAAACATAATGTAATTGAGAAGCTAAAACTATAGTTTATTAGACTTTTTTTTAATTTGATTTAAAACAGTGATAGACTAACCATGAAAAATGCTCTGAGAATAGAGCACGAAAAGGGGGCGAAACCGGGCGTATGTTTAGACAGCAAAAATGTGGACTAGTCGGAGATGGACAATATGTGGACTATAAAAAATTTGCATTTGATTGGGGCAGCTGCCCAATGAATGAAAATTTCTACCATACGTTGATGTTTTGTTTATACATTGAACTAATCATACAACACAGTTGCATTTTTTTAGTCTGATGAAACCTCAATTAAAAAATCATACTCACAGCAATTTTTCACAAGCGCAAAATCTCCACTTTTTTTCAAATTTATAGTTGTTTCTTACACATACAAATGTAACCTTCTAATTAAAAAGTGATTTTCATTCATTTTGCAGCTGTCCAAACCAAATGCAATTTACCTATTGTCCACGTAATGTCCATACCAGACCAATCCACTTCTTTTCTGTCTGAATATACGTCCGGGGAAGAATTGTCCCTTTTTTCTGATCTATTCCTAGAGCATTTTTCAAGGCTATTCTTTAATTTAACTAAATCGTGAATTTTGTGATTAAAAACAAAACTAAAAAGCAATAGAAAAATATAAGCAAGAATATATAACACAAGAGAATGTCCAACTCTACGCTAAATTTTTGACCAATATTTTGTTAGAAAAGTCGCCGGTTTGAATTTGTGTGCAACTTTTCTTGCAAAAATCCGCTATTTTCAGCTAGTTTTCCTGCACTGCGATTTTTAACACAGTGTTAGTTTTCTCGCAGTGGGGACTGCAACCACTTTTGCACTTTTTTGCTTTTTGCACTGCGATTATTTTTGCACTGCAAGTCTGGCTGCGTAACAAAAAAAACTACAGACGCTGGTAGTCATTTTCAATTGACTAAAACACTTCGAAACTTGTTTTATTTAATTTTAAAACGTTGGAAAGTTACTTTATGTCATTAAAACTAAAAAGTTTTAACATCTTACTTTAAAAAAACACGACTTTTACTTATTTAAACACAAAATTTTCGCTCTGCTTTGTTTTTGTTTTTTTCGTTCTGCCACCAGACCTGCAGTGTGAAAATAATCGCAGTGCAAATGACGCAGTATAGAGTGCAAAAGAATTCGCAGTCCCCACTGCTAAAAAACTAACACAGTGTTAAAAATCGCAGCGCGGAAAAACTAGAAGAAAATGGTGGATTTTTGCAAGAAAAGTCGCACACAAAATCAAAAGTGCGACTTTTCTCGCAAAATTTTGGTCAAAAATTTAGTGTACAGTCAGACATTCTTTTGTGTTATATATTTTTGGTATAACTAAGCTTAAAAAGTAAATTTATTTAAAGCATTTTATATGGTAAACTTTTTTTAGGCCCTGATTACGGCCAGTAAACGCCCTAATAACAACCGTTCTAACTTGGGCATGTTCTAGTTAGGACAGTAAATTGGTTTCAATAATATATGTAGTTACGTTTTGGATGTGCGCCGCCAAATCTTCCGCCAAAACGCCGCCGAATCTGCCGCCAAACCGCCAACTCGCCATTTAGGAACTAAGGCGTTAACACAGTTATATGTAATTAAATAATATTATGCTCACATTTACATCTTAAAATAATTTTTTACAGTACAAAAATTGTTAATCTTTTGTCTATTGTACAAAAAAAATGAAAACAAAACAGAGTTGTTTCTTTGTGAAGATTTTTTTAATAGTAGTTATGGGCAAACTATAGCCTATTGCGACGTGGGGTATCTGGCTCCAAAGCAGCATAGCTATCAGCATAAAATTGTCACATTTATTGTGAGACACAGACGGAAAATGTTTCACAAGAAACATAAATGTACATTTACACAAAAAAAATCTTGGGTGAACTGAATAGCCGGTTAGTAATCCCATGCGCAAGGCGTGAAATTATTTTTAGTCATATGCCTCAGAATCAAAAAAGGCACAAGTTTGGCTTGGTGTAAAAACAAGGAGACACAATATCAGTCAAAACTAGGTATACAGGGGTTTTCAGGTTGCTGACCTCAAATATGAGTTCTTTTTTTATTTGACTACCCCACTTCTAGCACATCAAATAGGAGTAGCACTCCCATTTTAGGAAGTATTCCCCATTAACCATGTTTTGAACCATCAAACCAAAAAAAAAAACAAAACTGGCGCATGTGAATTTTTGGGTCTTACATTTTATGCAAGTTTCCTGGTCGTTTTAATTTTCACTGGATGAAATGTAAAATAGGATGCTGGTGCCCCCAATATGGGCACCCCTCCCCCCAACGCAACCTTATTTTATTCTTAAATTTTTATTCCTAAAATAGTATTCAGGGATTTTGGGGAGCTATGATTATAATTACAACCAAAACTTCCGTTTTTATCTTTTAATCCAAAACTCCAAGGGAGCGTTACTTCAGTGGGGGCTCACTCTTTAAATGGCTCAATTTTGTCCTTAACCAACCAAATAATGAGCAGGGTTTTTTGGGCCCTCATTTTGAATATTAACTTCGTTTGTCGATTTTAGAATCCAGAACTTCAAAATGGGGAGAAGGTTACCCCATTTGGGAAGTGGGGGGGGGGCTCACTTTTTAAAGATCCCCAATTTTTGTTTTAACCAATCAGAAATTATGACCAGGTGTCTTTAGGAGCTGATTATAAATATGAATTTTGTCTGTCCATTTTATAATCCAGAACTCTAAAGGGGGATTACCCCATTTGGGGGGCGGGCTCACTTTTGAATTAGCCACGATTCCTCTTAACCAACTACAAAAAATGGACAGTGGTTTTGTTATGGCCCTGACTTTTATTATGAACTCCGTTTTTTAATATCATATTCCAGAATTCCAAATTGGGGGTTACCCCATTTGGGGGGGGGAGGGTTCTTATTCTGAAAAGCTTTCAATTACCTTATAACCAACCACAAAATAATGAAAAGAGGTTTTTTACAGCCCAGATTTTGAATTTAAACTGTGTTTGTCAATTTTATAATCTGGCGCTCCAAAGAGAAGGGTTTCCTTTTGGGGGGATGGACTTTCTAAATAGCCCCATACCTTTTTAACCAACCATAAAAAATAAACAGGAGGCTCATTTTCTGAATAGCTCCAAATTATCTTGTACTTAATCACAAAATAATGGCTGGAGGTTTTTTATAGGCCAGATTTTGGATATAAATTCTGTTTGTAAAATTAATAATCTGGAACTCTAAGGGGGGTTACAACAATAAACAAAATAGGAGATATTTTGAAAGTAAGGTCCACCACTAATGATTCACCTTTTGGAGTTTTGGATTGTAAAAACTATTATTTTAAAAATCAAACCACCAGAAAATCTCAAAATGTTTTTGAAATATTTACAAGTAAAATTAGGCTTATTTTGAAAGTAAGGTGCCCCCCCCAATTTGGAGTTCTGGATTATAAAATTGACAAACCGATTTCATTATTTAAAACCAGGGCCTCAAAATCGGTGGTCATTATTTTGTAGTTAGTTAAAATAAACCTGAGGCTATTGCTATATCTGAAAGTGAGGCACCTAATGGGGTAATTTTTCCCCCTTTGAAATTCCAGCTTACAAAAATGACAAATACATAACGATAACAGCACATAACGAAAATCTGGATTATAAGAACCCCTGGCCATTGTTTTGTGGTTGGTTAAAAGGAGGCTATTCAGACACTGAGCCTCCCCCCCAATAGAGTAACCCCTCCCTCCCAATAGCCTCTCCCTTTGGAGTTATGGATTATAAAATTGATAAAAGGAGTTCTTATTCAAAATCAAGACTTGAAAAAATCCTGTTCATCATATTGTGGTGGGTTAAAAGGAAAATTGGGGCTATTTAGAAAGTGACCCCCCCATGGTGTTACCCTTCCCCCTGTGGAGTTCTGGATTATATAATTAATAAACTAAGTTCATATTCAAAATCAAGGCCGTAAAAAATACCATTCATTATTTTGTGGTTGGTTAAGAAGAAAATTGGAGCTACTTAGAAAGTGAGCCCCCTATGGGGTAACCCATTCCCTTGGAAATCCGGAATACAAGATTAAGAAACAAAAATCATATTTAAAATCAGAGACATAAAAACCCCTGGTTATTTTTTAATGTTGGTTAAAAAGAAATATGGGGCTATTTAGAAAGTGAGCCTCCCACCCCAAATAGGGTACCCCTCCCCCTTTGGAGTTCTGGATTATAAAATCGACAAACAAAGTTTATATTCAAAATCGGGTCCCCAAAAAACCCCTGATGATAATTTTTGGTTGGTTAAAAGGAAAATGGGTTTTTTTTTTTGAAAGTGAGTCTTCCTATATATGGTAAACTCTTCTTTTAAGATTTCTGGATTATGAAACTGATATAAAAAAGTTTATATTCAAAATCAAGGCCATAAAAACCTGTGGTCCATTTTTAAGGCTGGTTAAAAGGAAACTTGGGGCTAATTGTAATGTGAGCTCAACCCTCCAATGGGGTAACTCCCCCCTTTGGAGTTCCAGATTATAAAATTGACAATCAAAGTTCATATACAAAAGCAGGACACCCCAAAAAATCCTTATTTGTTTGGTTAGAGGCAAAATTTGGGACATTTTAAGAGTGAGGTCCCCCCATTAAAGTCCCCCACACTCTTTGGAATTCTGGATTGAAAGATTAACAAACGGAAATTATGGTTGTAATTTCAATAATAGCTTCCCAGAAAAACACTAGATACTATTTTAGAATGGTTAAAGTTCAGAATAAAATAAGATTGTAATAAGGAGCGCCCATATTGAGAGCCCCACTTTCCCCCCCCCCTATTTATATCTTGTCCAGTGAAAATAAAACCAACAAGAAAAATTCCATAAAAAAAAATGTAAGACCCAAAAATATTCACATGTGCCAGTTTTTTGTTTGTTGTAAAACATGGTTAAGGGAGGATACTCCCTACAAATGGGTATTGCAATCCAAGGTGCTTGGGAGGTCAAATCAAAAAACGGAGCTCAAATTTTAGATTAGAAAACTGAAAAACCCCTGGACACCTAAAACTTTTAAAAATAAACAATAAACTGATGGATCTTCTGGTGCATGTATACATTATAAAATATGTTTAAATATACAAGTTATTTGCCTTGCGGAATTTTTCTGGGTATCACTGCAAACACATGTTATTTCAAACGCTGAGAGTTTTGGCGACAAAGGTCCAATTGGATCTTTACACATAGACATTTCCATAAATTAGGTGTGAACGGCAAAAAAGATCTCCAAGTAAATAAAATAACTCGATTTTTGAATTTCATGATTATATTTATAATACAATTTTGTAAATTTTAAAGTTGGAAAAATATACTATGAGCAAAAATATATAATATACCGAAAAATGTGCAACTCCTATATAAAAAAAGTACAGAAAAGGTGGCCTTTATAATGAGCCTCTCCATTTAAATGACACTCTCCACTATAATGGCATAGTAGCCATTTTAATTCGGCGAGTTAGGCGAGGCGAGTTCCCCGTGTTGGTTTAATACTGTCCAACACGCAGAAACTCGTGCGGCCCGGACAGTATTAGACTTGTGAGTATATATGAAGTAAAATTAAGTCAATAAATGGCTATTATAATAGCTTCCTCTCCATTTTAACTTGCCGATTAAAATGGCTACTATGCCATTATAGTGGAGAGTGTCATTTAAATGGAGAGGCTCATTATAAAGGCCACCTTTTCTGTACTTTTTTTATATAGGAGTTGCACATTTTTCGGTATATTATATATTTTTGCTATGAGTAAGTTAAAAAAGATTTATTATGAAATGTTTTACTCAAAAGCCTTTTTTTAATTGCGGAAGTTTGGCGGCGGCCTGGCGGTAGTTTGGCGGCGGTTTGGCGGCAGATTTGGTGCGCACATCCAACACATTCTCTATACAAAAATGTAAATTTTTGTTTATTTTAATATATATTATTAATTTTTAAATTTCAAACTCACAGCTTATTTATTTCAATATATGTATAGTCTCTTGTGTTTTTTGATATTTTTGTTTTTGTTTTGGATATGTATAAGCTACATATTGTTTGTACTTTTCTTATTTAGTACCAACAACCACAACTAGCACAGCAAACAAAAAAAAAAGTAAGTACCACTATAGCAATTCCTTTTGCATAATTTTTTAACAAACGTTATAAAAATAATACTTATAAAAGCAACAAGCTTCTATCATGGGTGACGGAAGAGCGCCACAGGGCGATTTAGCCTTGCGGCGCTGCGCCAACCATTATTAGAGAACGTGGTTTAAATTTTGAGATTTAAGTTTCTGTATATCCAATTTTTTTTTCTATTTTTTTTACAAGATTATCAATTTATTATCCAAATTCAGTTGTATATATGTTTGTTAAAAGACTGGCCAACTTAACACCCGTGTTTTTGGCTGAGCTTCACGGTATAAGCTTGATAACTGTAAATCCGATTTAGCGCAACCACACAAATGTCACATCAAAAAAAATATCGCTACCAATTGATTCTCTGCTACAAGTTCTATCTTGAGATGTTCCGAATTTCAAGTCATGTAGATTTTATTCCCCTGAGTTATAATTATTTTAAATAAAAATTGCATATACATCATGATCGACCGCACGATTTTTTAGATCACTAAATCGTGATTATCAATCGATTCTCTGTTTCAGTTGTATATATGTTCCAAATATCAAGTCATATAGATTTTATTCAGCAGAGTTATAATTGTTTTAAATAAAATTTGCATATATGTCATGGTCAACCGCACAATTTGTCAGATCACAAAATCGTGATTATCAATCGATTTTTCATTGTCAGTTGTATCTAAATTCAGATTTTTAAGTCATAGATTTTATTCGGCGAAGTTATAATTGTTTTAAAAAATTAGCATATACATCATTATCGACTGCACAATTTGTCAAACTACAAAATCGTGATTATCAATCGATTCTCTGTTGTTAGTTGTATTGGCTCCCTATCATAAGAGTACAGCACAAAACAGTACCGAAAATGAAAGAAAGAGGGAGAAAGAAGAAAAAAAAAAATTTTGGTGTGGAAGGATGAGATATTACTTGCTTGTTTTCCAAAAATGAAGGAAAAAAAAGGGAAGAGGGCGCGCCCCTATTTTAAAAAGGGCCGGTTTTTATGTTTTTTTTTTTTTTTTTACTTAGAGATATCATGAAAATATTTCTAAAACAACTTAAAAAATTTTAAGTTAAAGTTTTCAGTTCAAATTAAATGTTGAAATCGTCTATTTAAACATGCAACATGAGCAAACTCTGGATGGTAGGAAGGAACATTAGTAATGAAGCATAATTGGTTGGCTACAATTTATTAATTTCCTTTCCGCCTACGCACGCATCTGCCTTTGTCGCGTAGCAACGCCCGCGCAACCCGCTCTCCCAGGCCGTTGCATCTCTCTTCTCGCCTATGTATCCAAGCGCCCTTGTCGCTAAGCACTTTGTTATACAAAGTTCGATCTTTCTTGCGCGGCTTCGCATCTTTCACCCAGTAACCTGCGCTCTTTACCCTTAACCACCCGCACGGTTGCTTTACCTTATCTTTTCTTTCTTTTTCATTGTACACGCACAAAGGCCTATGTCTTCAAGCAGCCAAGCATAGGCTATTCCAAAAACATCATAAAGTGTTACCTTTCGCTCATCACTCATTCCTAGTGATCGACCGGGCCCCGGCACTTTTTTTCTACCCCGGCCCTGGCCCCGGCCCCGGCAAACGCAATTTTCTCTACCCCCGCCCCGGCCCCGGCAATTTAGCTGTCAAATCAACCGGGGCAAACCGGGGTAAGAACCCCTAAGAATACAAATTTTAAAGCAGTTTTTACAATTTTAGACAGTGATAAATATATAAAATTTTATTTAAAGAGCTAATGTAATCGCTTTAATATGAGGATATTTATTATTTATATTTTAAGATTTTATTAAACCTCTATTTTAATCATGAGTCATTATTCTAAAAATTTTAAGACTTTTTTAGCATTAAAAACCATTTTGTAGATTTTATTTACAAGATTAGGGTTTGACAATAGAAGTCCATTCATGAGACGTATACAATAAATATTAGAGTTATTATAATATCATTGTTTATATCAAAAATATATAACCCAAAAGAATTTTCGGCTATGTGGACAGTAAATTTTTAACTAAATTTAAAAGAGAAATGATGCACATCTTACTTTTCGGCACAAGCTAATTTCTGTGCACCCAACAAAAATTTGTTCGAACAGCAATATGTTGTGCACCAAATTCGTTTTTCTAACATGTTTACAAAATCGCCGCGTACAAAAATTTAGCAGAAATCGATAATAATTCTTATTAAATTTGCTGATGTGTGAGTTTATCTATGAAAGTTTTTCGTACAACTGGACATTTGTTTAAATTATATTATATTCTTACTTTTAATTTTAGGTGTTATTGAAACCTTCTTAAAATTTAGTGATGCTAAAACATTTTTTTAAATAAAAAAAATTCAAGTTGATTTCTTATGCGTTTAATTTAGCATTTTTAAATTTATTGCTGAAACTACACAGGTATTCATAAATTCTGTGTAGGGTCTATTCGGACTGGGTCCTCTTGTTTTCGCAGGAAAACCTTGCGGAGTCAGTCCACTTTTTTTTACCGAGTTTACTATTTTTATACAGCCCAAAAGACACCAAACTTGAATTTTTTAAACAAGAAATTAGTATGAACTGTTTTATTTAATTTGGAAAAAGTTTTCAAATAAAATTTGCTTAAAAAATCAATTAATACGTGTGTAAAATTAACGATATTAAATATTGGACACAGTCTTAAAGGTGTACCACCCGATCCAGAGTTTTCTTGCAAAAGTTATAGACTTTTAAGGTTTTTATAATTGTATTTTTAATAAAAGTAAGCATATATAATCCAAAAATGGTAAAACCTAATTTTTAAACAAAAAATTTGCTGAAAATTCGAATTTGTGCGACTTTAATACTGAAAACCCGCCATTTGCTTCTATTTCATAGGCGCACTGTTGTTGTTTTTTTAAATTAATTTTTAACGCAATTTTTAACACAGTGTTAGTGTTTTGCAGTGCATATGGGAACTTTTCTTCCAATTTTTCGTGAAATGCACTTCCAAAAAACGGGTATTGACAGCAAGAAAAATCTCTGCTTAAGAAATCAGTGGTATATGCACAGAAATTCGCGTGCGTTAGAAATGTGGCGTTTTTTCTTGCACAATTTTATTCAAAAACTTATGTATAATTGAAAATTCTTGGGCCATATGTTTTTGATCAATCTCGAAAAAGTACAAAAAGTAGTGCAAAACAAAAAAAAACAATTTCATTGCAAAAGTTCACGTGACACTGACTTTATGATTTTTGGCTAAAAAATAAGTAAGCGGATAAAAATGACTAAAACTAACAACTTAAAACAAGCTAGAAAGCGAACATAGTCGCTTGTACTCGCAATAATTTAATTATTTTACCTTTTACAATTTAAAAAGTATTTTTTTAATTTAAAAAAGTGGTAATAAATCTTTCAAAATGTTCTAACAATTTAAAATGAAAAGGTGCGTTTTAATCCCTCCTGTATGTTAGACTGAAAAATGTTGAATAGAGGCATGTAAGTGAAGTTCTAAAAAAGATGATGTGATGTGATGAAGTGAAGTGATGTTTTAACTCCTGCTCTATTTATAGAGCATTCTTTAAAAGTTATAAGAATGGTTAGTGGCATTAAGTATAATATTGCTTTAAACTTGAATATATTTCTAATACTTACGTAAAGTATACTACTGTTGTAAAAAGTTACGTTTACTTTTACTTAAACAAATAAAGGTAACGAATTTTTTATTACTTTTCCTTTTTCTCACTTTTAACCCCTTGGGATTTTTTTCGTCCATAAACTGCTACAAATCTGCAAAAGATATATTGCGTCAGTGCTGCAGTGTGTGAAACTCTGTGGCTCTCGACGATCGTTGACTAAATTTAACATTGAGCAGCAGTGGCGTGAAATCCTTTCTGCGGATTCGCAGCGGAATGAATACCAAAGGGTTAACTTTCACTTACTTTTACTTTTACTCTTACTCAGGTTTTTTCCTACAAATACTTAAATTAATATAAGTAAAATTTAAGTAATTTCAACAAGTAGATTTCCTATGAGCTTGTTGTAAAATGAGTCTCAGAAGAAAGTTTTTTAAGCCGCTAACACGCTAAACACCATTTACTGTACTTAGGTTAAAAAAATTAAAATGAAAATTTATGCATAAATTAGCGAAACACTTTGGAACGGGGCTCTGGAGCTCCACAATTCGACGTTTTGCTCGGTTGCAAAATTACTTTTATTATAATTTTACTTTTACTTTAACCTAAAAATAGGTCTTACTTTTACTTTACTTAAATAAAATTTTGGCCGTTACTTTTATTTTTACTTTACTTAAATTAAAATATCATAAATTACTTTTATTCTTACTTTACTTAAATTAAACTTTTTTTAAAATTACTTTTTTACTTTTTCTGAAAATAATCAAAAATCATTACTTTTTACAACCGTAGTGTATACTGAAAATAACAGTAATTTAGATCTAAAAAAATCGAAATATTCAAATATTTTTTTGTTCTGCTTGAAAAAACTTTTTGTATTAAAAAGATAAGTTTTTCTACTTACACAAGGGCTTAAATTATAAAATGTGACTATTAATTATCTAAAACAAATAATTTACAGTAAAAAATTAGAATTTTTGAAAAAAAAACGACCAAATTACAAATTCTGCTAAATTTTTAGCCTGCCCCGGCCCCGGTCCGGCCGTGGCAAAACTTTCTACCCCGGCCTCAGCCCCGGCAAATCAATATTTCTCTACCCTGGCCCCGGACCTGGCCCCGGCATCAGCAATAATTCTGCCCCGGTCAATCCCTACTCATTCCTTTATCAATCTTTTAACGCGCCACGCCTAGCCACCTCAACTAAAGTGCAGTTTAGGCTCTTTCCCAAGGCACGTTTTCAACCACTTAACCACAAAGCTAAACTTGTTTAATAAGTTAGCTCTTACCAGCTTTTCTAGCAGCTTTCCCGTCTCGTCACATCACCGCCCTCACGACGCACACTTCACCGTCGTGTATATAATCCATTACTCACACATCTTACTGTACATTTTGATTTGGAATGTTAATATTTGGCCTGACAAGGTCTTTTCCAAAACACGTGTCGCCTTTTAAACTCCTATGAGTTGGTATTAGCATTCCAGCTTTATGTGTCTATTTTAGTTTTGGTTCCTCTGAATCACGGCTAATTTTAGACCATAAAGCATCTTAACATATCACATATAACTCAGATATATTTCATACTATCACTTACTACTTCGGCATAGTGCATTTAGATTGTTTCTACGATCTCTAGCTTATCTGTCTACCCTAAGCTACCTTCTTCTCACCATACGAGCGTCTTAAATCGTTAAATAAGAAACGCTTTACTCTAAATCGCATACTGCATACACATATCCCCATGGTCTTAGACACCCGTGAAACTGAGACCCAAATACCTCTTCTCTTGCCAGAGCAACCAGCTGATCACGACGCACCCGCCGAAACAGCTCAAATATCCACTGTTGAGCCGGCCCATCACCTTGACGGCGGCCAACCAAATACATCCGCCGCTACCGTGATACCAACCTCCTCTGTACGTCAAACAGAAGAATCAGCGGCATACCCGAGCTTCGTTGAAAGACAGGAAAGTGAGTCTGTCTTCAATAACACGGTGCTAGTTTCGCGGCTTCCTCTCACTAGCGTGGAAAACCATGCTGAAATATCCAATTTTGAGCTGGCCTATCACCTTGACGGTGGCCCATCGACTTCTAACGCCGCTACGGTGTTCCTGTCCTCCTCTGCACGCCAAACAGAGGAATCAGCGGCAGACCCGAGCTACGTTGAAAGACAGGAATGTGATTTTGTCTTTGAGAACATGGTGCTAGCTTTGGGGCCTTCTTCCACTAGTGTGGAAAACCACACATGCGGCGTTGCGCCAACCATTATTAGAAAATGTGGTTTAAATTTTGAGATTTAAGTTTCTGTATATCCAAATTTTTTTTCTATTTTTTTCTATGTAGATTTTATTCCCCTGAGTTATAATTATTTTAAATAAAAATTGCATATACATCATGATCGACCGCACAATTTTTCAGATCACTAAATCGTGATTATCAATCGATTCTCTGTTTCAGTTGTATATATGTTCCAAATATCAAGTCATATAGATTTTATTCAGCAGAGTTATAATTTTTTTAAATAAAATTCGCATATATGTCATGATCAACCGCACAATTTGTCAGATCGCAAAATCGTGATTATCAATCAATTTTTCATTGTCAGTTGTATCTATGTTCAGATTTTCAAGTCATATAGATTTTATTTGGCGAAGTTATAATTGTTTTAATGAATTAGCATATACATCATGATCGACTGCACAATTTGTCAAACTACAAAATCGTGATTATCAATCGATTCTCTGTTGTCAGTTGTATTGGCTCCCTATCATAAGAGTACGGCACAAAACAGTACCAAAAACAGTCCCTGGTTTCACATAAGAGTATGATCGAAACAGTATGGAAAAAAGAGTATGGCACAAAAGAGTCAAAAAGTCAAAAATTAAATATATTTGAAAAAAATTTATGCATATATATAGATCTATGCACAAATGCTTTTAATTTTGAATATTAGTAGGTGAAATTCATGTTAGCCCCAATTAAAAAAAATGTTGCTTTGAAAATATACTGTAAAAAACGCTCAAAACATGCAACATCTTGTTTAGCAAACGAACTGTTTATCTGTTTAACACTGTGTGATTCCTGAGCTTTACCAATGACTAAACAACAAAATATTCTAACACTTAACACACTTAAACTTCGTTATGGGGAAATTAGTGAAAATAGATACCAGAGAAAATCTCGGAGCTGCAAAGCTACGCCCTATTTTAAATAATTTTATAAAAAATCAAAGAGTACTGCCATAGAATATTTTATCAAAACTGTTTTATAAATTATTTTTTTCTTAAACTTATGAAATATCATAAAAAAATTTCTAAAACAACTTAAAAAATTTTAAGTTAAAGTTTTCAGTTCAAATTAAATGTTGAAATCGTCTATTTAAACATGCAACATGAGCAAACTCTGTATGGTAGGAAGGAACATTAGTAATGAAGCATAATTGGTTGGCTACAATTTATTAATTTCCTTTTCTAAAGATAACTTAGCTTTTACAAAACAAAAAACCCACGGCTTAGCTACCACTAAAATGTAAAAATTTTTAAAAAAATTTAAAATTGTAAAAATAAGTTTAAAAAAGTACCTTTGGTAGGCGCGATCAAAGTTATACTTAAATTAAACTGCCGAAAGAGGCTCACAGTGCTGCTTACACTTGCTATGTAATTATAAATAAGAAAAGTTCAAAAAACTTTACTAAATGGTCGATAAAAAATAAAAGTTTGTTACGTAAAACGCTGCGCAGCGCTCATTGATTTTTATTGTAATTAATTTAAGCAGATGTTAATACTGATTGGTTTAACATAAAGTTATGTCTTCATAGTATTCTTTTGTGTTAGTACTGTTTTGAGTCAAACGCAGACTCTGAAAATGCCAATACATTGCTTTTTTGTGCCAGTACTCTTTCGTGCCAGTATTGTTTTGTGTCAGAATCGCATAGTGTAGCAATCGCAAATCACACAGGACTCTTATGTGCGCTACTGTTTTTTGACAGTATTTTTTGTGGCGTACTCTTTTTTTTTGCGAAACCTGGGACTGTTTTGTGGTACTGTTTTGTGCAGTAATCTTATGCGTCAGCCCCAGTTATATTAATGTTGCGAATTTCAAGTCATAGATTTTAGTGGGCCGAGTTATAATTGCTTTAAATAAAATTTGCATACACATCATGATCGAATGCACATTTACCAGATCATAAAATCTTGATTATCAATTGATTCTCTGTTGTCAGTTGTATCAATGTTGCAAATTTCAAGTCATCATTGTCATTTATATATGTTTCAAAAATTTCAACTTATATAGAAGTACCCAAAAGTACATTGTTACAGACAAAGACAATGTGTACCTTTCTCATCAACTTTCACAGTAGGTTTTGAAATAAAATACATTTTGAAAATTTTTTTTGCTAGTTTGTTATCAATTTTAGCGATTTTAACGTTCTTAAATATACGCCACGAAAGATTGTATTATTATTTTTTTCTTGGTTAATTGTAAAATATACTAAAATTTAATTAATTATTTTAAAAAAATTAATTGTTACCTTTAACTACTATATTAAATCAAAAATGTGTGGTACAAAAAGCTATTATTTACAAATAATGTTTATTATTTTGAGATTGAAAAATACTTTTATATGTCAAAAAACCCTATAAAAACCCCAACCTCAGAAACCCCCCTCCCCCCTCCAAAATAAAAAGAACTCTATTGGTAAGAAAAACATCCAAAAGTTAGAAAGAAAAACCCCAACCTAGAAACTCTGACGCCTAGATTTCTGCGCTGGCGCCTAAAATTTGAAGGCTAGGCACCAGCTAGCAGGTGACTTGCAAAGTTATCATCAATAAAGTGCTAATTCACCATAACATTCAGAAATGTGTTTGCAAACTTAAATTTGTTTAAAAAACTTAGTTTTAATCATAAAAGCATTAAAAATGGCTTAATTTTTTTCTAAGCTTAAAAGCAAAACCCTAAAATCAAGCTAAATTTTATCACAATAAATTCTATTTGTATTTTCCAAGTGTCAAAATTTAAAACAAATATTGCAAACGCATTATATTTATGGTAAATTGACACCACTCTATGGTTACTTTGTTACGTTTATGGTGAATTTTGCTTTTGGTGAATTTGTCCATGGTGTTTTTATACAGACCAGCTGGCACCTAGGCACTGCATCCATGATGTATGTTATGGACTTCTAAAAGCATGGAATAAAACCCCAAACTGCATAAGAGAAGAATGCGCATGGGGTTATTTAATCATAACAGAATCAAACAATGGGTTCACTAACGGAATATTAGCTGCTGGCTAAGTTAGCTGTTTAAAACAGCATTTATTGCTTGAATTTTGCTTTATTTGTCTGGTAAAATTTCACATTTTTTTTTTTGTTTAAATTGGAAAACATGATTTTTTTCATAATCCGCTAATTTAGCCGGTTGTTGACATGTTGTTAGTGGACTGACTGGCTCCAGTAGACCCCCCTCTAAAAAAAAAAGAAACAAATTATATGATACCATTAAACAAAAAACTTTATTTTTCCTAAACCTAAGAAAAACCCAAAAAATCAAAAACTATTATGATAGTTTTGTTAATTAATGGTGTCTTTCTTAAAAAAATGTGATTTAATTTTAAAAATTCAAAATTTAAAAAATATATATATTAATAAATGGTCTGTTTTTTAAGTAAAAACTAAAACAGCAACTAAAACCTACTAGAAATGTTTAAACCAACCTCCTAAAAAACATAAGCCACTTACCTACCTTTGAAAAAAATTGAAACTGACCTACCCTACTATTAGGAGTATTACCACTGCAGTAAGATAAATATTTGCATATTATTATAACTGGAAAAATACTCAATGTTAGATGGATTTACCTTAAGAAATTCGCTATACCTTGCGATTAACTAGTGTAATAAACATGAAATTTAATAGACATGTAATTAATAATGAGCTATCAATTGATAATACTCAAGGATGGGCTATTGATTGGTGATATTTAATTTTGATGCGGCGCAAAACGTGTGGCATGAAGCACACTGCATGAAAAAACAGGAATAACTTTTGACTAAATAGATTTATCAACATGGAACTTGGTATATTTATGTAAGCTCTGATGGGCTATCGACTGATGAGTTTATTTGTGCTATGACGCAAAGCGCCGCCACATACCTTATGGGCCGCATCAATTAATATCATCAATCGATAGCCCAGCATTGATTACATATATACCAAATTTCACGTTAATAAATCTATTTAGTCATAAGTTATTCCTGTTATTTTCACGCGCTTCACGCCGCAGCGCTTTGCGCCGCATCAAAATTAAATATCATCAATCGATAGCCCACCTTTAAGACATGTCTATAAAATTTCATGTTGATTATTCTATTTATTCTAAAGTTACAGGTGATTTTTCCATGCGGCGGCGGCGCATTAGGTATGTGGCGGTGCGTCACACCACACCAAAAATAATACCACCAATCAATAGTTCATCATCGATTACATATATATACCAAATTTCATGTTAATAAGTCTATTTAGTCAAAAGTTATTCTATTTTTTCACACGGTGGCGCTTTGCGCGGCAGCGCTTTGCGCTGCATCAAAATTATTACAACCAAACAATAGCGCATTATCCATTACATATGTATATCAAATTTCATGTTGATAAGTCTATTTAGTCAAAAACTATTTTTGTTTTTGTTGCGCGGCAGCGCTTTATGCCGCAGCGCTTCGCGCAGCATCAAAATATGACCAATCAATAGCGCATTAACCACTGCATATTTATACAAATTTTCATGTCTATTAATCTATTTAATCTCAAGTTATAGCTGATCCAAAAAACCTATGTAAGGTTACTTACGTTTTTTGGCCATTTGATCAAAGTACTGGGCGAGCCACGCTTGCCAGAATGAAGGACACAGGACAATAGGAGTAATCAGTAAAAGTAATTTAAGAAACAGTTGTCCATCTGCAGAAAATAATGCGCTACAAAATATGAACTTTATATCAATTTTTATCTATAATTAAGACAGTAAAGGCTGGTTCATACTTATGTAAAAAAGTCATTTGGACAAAGTCCAAACGACTTTTTTAAAAGACTTCAAAAGACATATACATAAGTATAAACCAGCCTTAAGAGTCAGGTAAGGTAAATAAAGTCATGTCCTGTATGGATACATAGCTCCAAATAATTTTCATATCGATTAATATAATTACATTTTAGCAAATTTGCACGAATCAAAGAAGAAAAAATCGTCTTCTGTAAGTAAAATTATAAAAAACCTATCACGAAATCAAACAACAATTATTGCAAAAATATTAAATAAAAATGAGGGTTCAATTTGCAAGTTTAAACTGAAGAAGACATTTTCGTCAAATATACATAAAATTTTATTATTTGTAGTATAAATACTTATTTGTCCAAAAATTACTCGTTTTAAAAAAAATGTTTTAAATATACAAAAAACTTTAATTGTGAATAAAAAAAATCACGGATTGGCATTTTTAGTAGATCGGCCCTTGAGCTTTTTATTTAATATTGTAATAGAACTTTCTAATGACTTTCAAGTTGCTTCTGCCTTAGTTCACACCAGAAACTTATTCCGTGAACAATAGTAGCTTTGACAAAAGGGTATAAACAGTTCAGACTGGTTTACATCAGAGTGAGAAGTGACAAGTAATAAGTGACAGCGCGCTGCGCGCACGTTTACAACGTTGTGAACCATGTCAACAAGTTTGTCAGTTTTTACTCGGATGCAAACCATCCTTATGTATTTATACCCTTTTTCAAAGCAATATTGTTCACGGAGTAATTTTAATATATTTAACTGACAATACTTGTACGTACTAGGGAATTTATTATCTCTAGCTAAGACTAATTGGGAATATTCAAATAAAAAACTTGTAAATAAGTACATTATTTAATTTACGAATGAATTAAAAAACACTACACCAAAATAATGAAGAAATAGTTTAGGAGGGAAAATAACCTGAAAGTTTGAAAAAAAAAACTTTATCATAACAAATAATTTATCAATAATAATAATAGGTTTTTACACAAACGATATATTAAAAATTTTACATTTTTGTGGTTTTGGAAAAATATTTTGAAAAAGGATTGTGGCAATTGTTGGCCTTAGCCCCCCGGGCGAATCATCACTAAAAAAAATTATAGGTCAAAAATAAGGATACAAATAGAGAACATTTGGTGTATAACTTACGTGCTAGCCACACCCTATAAGTATTGAGCATACCAAAAATATATGATACTATATAATATATTAAGGAAAAATATGTCACTCCTATGATAACT
Organism: Microlaimidae sp. YZB2_3; assembly: GCA_030248175.1. NCBI lineage: Eukaryota > Metazoa > Nematoda > Chromadorea > Desmodorida > Microlaimidae > Microlaimidae sp. YZB2_3. The sequence goes on along the minus strand of JASAMX010020829.1, from coordinate 1,127 downwards.
AACAATTTAGGTGCCATTTTTTTGACACTGCACATTCAGTTGTTCATGCACAAAAAATGGCAAAACAACTGCCATTAATTGGGCAAGTGTCGTGTAAATGGGCACTGCCTAAAAAGTAGCAGCATTTTCGCGAAACCAGACACAGCCAGACATCAAAACAAACCAATGGGTACGAATTTAAATATTCACCGAGTTAATGTTTCAACGTATTTTAATATATTTTTAGAAGCCGATTCACCTGTCGTTAGGACGGTTTTTACCCAAAACTGTTCAGACGACTAATCCGAGCTTTCTTATTTATGGGCCAGAGTGGCTTTTTTGGGGGTGCATGCATAGTGCATAACCGGGTTTTGATGAAAAACCGCAGCTACCCCGATTTTTTGACTTATATTATTAACTTTACATGTTCAATTCAAAAATTTCCTTCAGTGACAAGTGTTTTAAATTCAAGATTTAGCAACGGTCACCAAAAAAGCCTAAAACATGGCTTAATTTTAAGTACTGAATTTTTAAAGGCTTGCTATGAATTTAAAAATGTGTTTTTTAAGAAACATTATGTATGAAAAGACGGCTTATAGTGTCTTGTGTTTCTTTTAGCTAATTTAAAAAGAAAAACCTCATTAAAATTCAACTTAATCGAAGGCAAAAGTTTACAACTACAATATTACATTTGTGAATTTTTAACGGCTTAACCTCACGTTAAAATTGGAGTTACTACGGTTTTCCATCAAATAACCGTTTTATGCCTTCCAAAAGCCGAGCTTTTTTTATTTAAAAAGAGCTCGGATTCTTTAGTCGTCTAAACGGTTTTGAGTAAAAACCGTCTTGACGACAGGTGACTCGGCTTCTAAAAATATATTAAGATCCGTTGAAACATTAACTCGGTGGGTTTTCAAAATTCCTACTTTTTGGTTTGCTTTGATTGGCTGGCTGGGTCTGGTTTCGCGAAAATATTGCTACTTTTAGGCAGTGCCCATTTTCACAACATTTGCCCAATTAATGGCAGTTGTTTTGCTATTTTCTTTTGCATGAAAATTAATGGCAGTGCTCAAAAACTGGCACCAAATTGTTTCACTTCTGGTGAAGAGTAGCATATTTTTCCTTCATGTAATATAATAGTATTATAT
>JASAMX010020827.1:0-25043 GCA_030248175.1 Microlaimidae sp. YZB2_3 | reverse complement strand
GATAGTGGATAGTGGATAGTTGATAGTGGATAACCGTTCACACGGGAATTGCCTCGGATAGCAGATAGTTGATAGTTGATAGTGGATAGTGGATAACCGTTCACATCGGAATTGCCTTGGATAGTGGATAGCAGCTGGCGGATAACTGTTCACACCAGAATTGCCTCGGATAGTGAGCAAATAACAATTGAATCGAATGGTGAATAAGGCAAGTTGCTGCATGCAACAACTTTTTACTGCTGGCAAGCTAAATTAAAAATATTTTTTCTTTTGTTTTTTCCTTTTTATTGATTTTACAAAAATTTTTTTATAAATTTTGATTGTTTAAAGTGAAATATTGTTTGAAGTATTTTCTTAAATTGTTTTTTTTTTTGAAATTCAGTTGATTTCATCAAAACCAATGGTTTTGAAAAAGGTTACAAAAATCTACAAGGTACTTCTTTAATTTATGTATTGGGTAGGGGTTAAAAATCTATATATAAATAGACGTAATGTCTGTCTGTCTGTGTGTGTGTGTGTGTGTGTGTGTGTGTGTGTGTGTGTGTGTGTGTGTGTGTGTGTGTGTGTGTGTGTGTGTGTGTGTGTGTGTGTGTGTGTGTGTGTGTGTGTGTGTGTGTGTGTGTGTGTGTGTGTGTGTGTGTTTGTGAGTCTGTGAGTCTGTGTGTTCCCTAATTCCTCCCTAACCACCAAACAGATTAAGGTGAATGAGGTATCGTTGGAAAGCTTATACCCCAGGGAATGTCATAAAAAGGTTGAAATTTTGAAACAACTTACATGGACATCTTTATACTGGACAACGTGTTTTCACCAAAGGGGGAAATTTTGGAACTTTAAAAATTTTTTGTCCAGGAATTGGCTTAAACTTATTAGTAAGAGTAATTTGCCAATGTAAAGCCAGAATATCATGTTTTTTGGAAAAAATGAACATGGACATCTTTATACTGGACAACGTTTTTTTTTACTAAAGAAGGGAATTACCGTGCTCACCAACCACAAATGGGATTGGGCTAAATAAGATATCATTGAAAAGCCTACGGTTTGGAGAATGTCATAAAAGGGTTGAAATTTAGAAAAAAAATTGCATGGACATTTTTAGCCTCACATTTTCACAAAAAGGGAAACCTATGGATTTTGAAAATCAAAAATTTTTTGTCTTTGAATTGCCTGGATCTTATTGATAAGAGTAATTAGCCAATGTAAAACCAAAATGTTGTGTTTTTTTAGTAAGATTAACATGGACATCCTAATGCTGGACAACGTTTTTTCACTAAAAAGAGGAACGACCTTCTTCCCCAACCAGAAAGAAAATTGGGCTAAATGAGATATCATTGCAAAGCTTACAGGCTGGGGAATGTCATTAAGGGGTTAAAATTATAAAAAAACATTACATGGACATCTTTTGGTTGGACAACACATTATCACAAAATTAGGGCACTATGGACTTTGAAAGTTGAAAAAATTTTTATCTTCGAATTGGTTCAAACTTATTGGTAAGAGTAATTTGCCAATGTAAAGCCAGAATATCATGTTTTTTGAAAAAATGAACATGAACATTTTTCTGCTGGACAACGTTTTTTTACTAAAGAAGGGAATTACCGTGCTCACCAACCACAAATGGAATTGGGCTAAATGAGATATCATTGAAAAGCCTACGGTCCGGAGAATGTCATAAAAGGGTTGAAATTTAGAAAAAATAAATAACAAGGACATCTTTATGCTGGATAACGCATTTTCACCAAAAGGCAGGACCTTTCTCCTCAACCACAAAACGTATTGAGCTAAATGAGGTATCATTGCAAAGTTTACAGTCTGGAGAATGTCATAAATGGATTAAAATTTTAAAAAATAACATGGACATCTTTATATTGGACAACATATTTTTACCAAAGATGGAAAAACCTTCCTCCTCAACCACAGAAAAAAATTAAAGTTCTGTTATTATTACGGTCAACTTCGATTTACCAGGTTGTGCCTGGTATAATTTTTAGTTGAATCTAATAATTAAAATGAAGAAGAGTGGATAAATTTTTTGACGAACTTGCGTTAACTAATTATTTCAAGTAACCAACTAGGAACAATAACTTTTTAGATCTACTTTTCACCAACGATACTAAATTTTTGCAATACATAAAAATTTTGCCAAGTTTCTCTTTACCTAATCAAAATTCTATTAAATTTTCAATCAATTGTGACCTTTTTAACTCTCATCTAAAACTATTGGTTAAGTTTGTTCCAGATTTTTCCAATGCTGATTACGAAATGTTGTTTCTTTTTTTTGTCAGCAATCGACTGGGATCATCTTTTTTCAAACTGTTCAAGGATTGAAGAATTGTGGCAGTGTTTTAAAAATATAATTGGCGAGGATAAATATATAAAATATAAATATAAATAAAAAATCATGTACTTTTCAAATAAGTAAAACTAACTTACAAATTTATATAATATCCATCCAAATTTGAAAAGCTACAAAACAAAAAAAAAGTTTGGCGGTAATATAAGATAGGCCTTAAACAGACTTAATTTAATTGGTCCGCTCATGTCTCGAGCTTCAGTACAAACTTACGAGGTCAGCCTGATGTAATTCAACAATAGTCACCAGTGAACTGTCAACTTGTATTTTTAAAAAATTGCATTTTTGTTCCAAATTAAGCAATTTTATAAATAATTGGTAAACTATGGGAGTTAAACAGTTTAATATTAAACTGTTTTTGCTAAAAAAAATTTATTGGATTTATTGTTAAATAGACTATTTAATTATTCAAATCATTAAGAAAAATAGATTGTATGTTTCATTTGTTGTAGCTAAATATTTCCGTAACAACAATTTATGGGGAAAAAATTTCCACCGCGGAAGAATTATTCTCGAGGGAAAAATTCCGCGACAAAATTTTTCCCGCTTTTTTCGTTTTTCTCATTTAACTGCAAACGCTGGCAAAATAGTACACAAGCGCAAACATTCTTGGAAACAAAAATTTTTTTTGGTTTTGTCTAAAATTGTTTGTAATAAGTAAATAATATTTTTTATAAAAAAGATTTGAACGAAATTTTTGATTTTCTTCGTAAATTAATTTTTTAAAATGCTTATTAGTGATGTTCCTACCTTCAAATATAAAGCTCCGGAGCTCCGGCCATTTAGAGCAAAGGAAGCTCCGGAGCTCCAATGCTCCCCCCTTTAAATAAGCAATTTGAGGCTTTAGCTTGAAATGCATTTTAAATTACTCTATTTCTATTTGTAGGACTATTTTTACTGATTAAAATAAGTTTTGGAAAAAATTTAATTTGCAAAAAAATTTTGACAAAATAATATATTGCATCCCTTCTTAATCATTCATGAAATTAGTACAAAAAAAGGCGGAGCTCCGCAGCTCCTGACCTCCGGAATAATTGCAGTTTTTAACGCACAGTCAGCCAACGTATCATTTCGACTTATTCTGACGTATATTTTTATTAACAAAATGATCTGAGTGCTAATTTTTCGAATGAGAGAACCTGTTTTATTAAGTTTGCAAAAAAAACAGTATTTTATTAGTATTTTATAAATATTTTAGTATTCGAATACTCCAAAATATTTGATACTTTTAAAAAAATTGATTACAATACAAATAAAATACCGACCTTTTAAAAAAAGTATCGATACTTTTAAATAAATACTTACCCCTAAAAAAAGTAGTATTTATTTAGTATTTAAATACTAATTAAATATACAAGTAGCCCGTGTCAGCCATACGGCTGACAAATAAATTTTCCCGCATTTTTTATATGCATTTACTAATATTTTTTTTTAAATTCAACCCTTGTATGCCATTTCCGTAACTGTAAGCTTTAGAGTGACACCTCAATTACCCACTCTAATTTTAGTCGGGGAGAAGGGTTTTTCCCTCTTTTGGTGAAAAAATGTTGTCCAGCATAAAGATGTCCGTGTTAATTTTTTACAAATTTCAACCACCTTATGATGCTCCCTGAACTATAAGGTTTCCCATAATATCTCATTTATCCTAATTTTTTCTGTGGTTGAGGAGGAAGGTTTTTCCATCTTTGGTAAAAATATGTTGTCCAATATAAAGATGTCCATGTTATTTTTTTAAAATTTTAACCCATTTATGACATTCTCCAGACTGTAAACTTTGCAATGATACCTCATTTAGCCCAATACGTTTTGTGGTTGAGGAGAAGTGTCCTGCCTTTTGGTGAAAATGCGTTATCCAGCATAAAGATGTCCTTGTTATTTATTTTTTCTAAATTTCAACCCTTTTATGACATTCTCCGGACCGTAGGCTTTTCAATGATATCTCATTTAGCCCAATTACATTTGTGGTTAGTGAGCACGGTAATTCCCTTCTTTAGTAAAAAAAACGTTGTCCAGCAGAAAGATGTTCATGTTCATTTTTTCCAAAAACATGATATTCTGGCTTTACATTGGCAAATTACTCTTACCAATAAGTTTGAACCAATTCGAAGATAAAAAATTTTTCAACTTTCAAAGTCCATAGTGCCCTAATTTTGTGATAATGTGTTGTCCAACCAAAAGATGTACATGTAATGTTTTTTTCTAATTTCAACCCTTTAATGACATTCCCCAGCCTGTAAGCTTTGCAATGATATCTCATTTAGCCCAATTTTCTTTCTGGTTGGGGAAGAAGGTCGTTCCTCTTTTTAGTGAAAAAACGTTGTCCAGCATTAAGATGTCCATGTTAATCTTACTAAAAAAACACAACATTTTGGTTTTACATTGGCTAATTACTCTTATCAATAAGTTCGAGCCAATTCAAAGACGAAAAATTTTCGATTTTCAAAATCCATAGGTTTCCCTTTTTGTGAAAATGTGTGGTCCAGGCTAAAAATGTCCATGCAAATTTTTTTCTAAATTTCAACCCTTTTATGACATTCTCCGAACCGTAGGCTTTTCAATGATATCTCATTTAACCCAATCCCATTTGTGGTTGGTGAGCACGGTAATTCCCTTCTTTAGTAAAAAAAAACGTTGTCCAGTATAAAGATGTCCATGTTCATTTTTTCCAAAAAAACATGATATTCTGGCTTTACTTTGGCAAATTACTCTTACTAATAAGTTTAAGCCAATTCCTAGACAAAAAATTTTTAAAGTACCAAAATTTCCCCCTTTGGTAAAAACACGTTGTCCAGTATAAAGATGTCCATTCCATTTTGATGTCCAAAATCCATTTTGGTATGGATCCAAAATCCATACCAAAATCCCTTTGGTGAAAACGAGTTGTTTAGTATAAAGATGCCCATGTAAGTTGTTTCAAAATGTCAACCCTCTTACGACATTCCCTGGGGTATAAGCTTTCCAACGATACCTCATTCACCTTAATCCGTTGGGTGGTTAGGAGACACACACACACACACACATGCACACACACACATGCACACACACGCACACGCACACGCACACAGACACAGACACACAGACACACACACACACACACACACACACACACACACACACACACACACACACACACACACACACACACACACACAACACACAAATTAGGGAACACACTGACACACACACACACACACAAAAAAATTCAGAAAATACTTAAAAAAATATTTTACTTTAAACAATCGAAATTTATAAAAATATTTTTGTAAAATCAAGAAAAAGCATGATTTAAGCAAAAAAACAAAAGAAAAAATATCTTTAATTTGGCTTGCCAGCAGTACAAAGTTGTTGGATGCAGCAACTCACCTTATCCACTATCCACTATAACTATCCACTATCCGAGGTAATTCTGGTGTGAACGGTTATCCACTATCAACTATCCACTATAAACTATATAAGAGGTTATTTTACTCCGGTGTGATCGGTTATCCACTATCCACTATCAACTATTAACTATCCACTATCGGAGGCAATTCCGGTGTGAACGTACTATCCACTATCCACTATCCACTATCAACTATCGGAGGTTATTTTACTCCGGTGTGAATGGTTATCCACTATCCACTATCAACTATCAACTATCCACTATCTGAGGCAATTCTGGTGTGAACGTACTATCCACTATCAACTATCTACTATTAACTATCCCCCCATCCCTCCCCTCCCCGTGTCCCCCCGCCCTCTGGGGTTGCATGGCGGTCGTGTGGGGTTGCGTGCGGGTGTCGTTGTTTGCGGTCGTGCATTTTTTTTTCGTGTTTTAAATGTGAGCCCCGAAACACACCATTAAAACCCTGAGTTATGTTTTTTACCATTTGCAAAAAGAAATTATTTGTGGTCAAAAATGGAGTGTTAGCAAAAAAAAATTAGTTTTTTTAGAGCACAATTTAGAAATAGGGTTTGAATTAAACCAGTATAAATAATTTTGTAAATTTATGAATAAAAAAACTTTAGGCCATACCTACCAGGTACGATAATGAATACATGGTATCGACATTTTGAAACTAAAAAAAAAGCTCACACAATGTGGTCAATATGGTGGTGCCGATTTGTTGAGGAGGAATATCTCTACTCAGTGTTTTTTTGGGTATTTGTAAAATCAGTGAATTTTAGATTTTTTGATAAATCTAAAGTCTTTAAACAAAAAAGATGGAGTTTATTTAAGAGAGTCCATTTTACAGATTTGAATCTATTTTATTTATGAATGATTTAATTGGGCTTGTACTTAATATCCATAATTAAACGTGTCCCAATTGAAATCATCTCTAATTTAGTTTGTATATATTGGACCTGTCTGACAAAAGGAGCATTTTTTTGGAAAATTCAATGTGTCTGCGCGAATTCTTAACCAAGTTCTATTTGTCTCCAGACCAGGGGGACCCAAACTCCCCTAGTATAGCAAAATATGCGCCAGGCCACTTTTTGGTTTTCCTATAACTTGGTAAAGAGGCAACCAAATCATAAAATCAGCATATCATTTTATTCACAAAACTGAGGAATTTTTTTTTAAAGTTATATTCTAAATTTTTTGACTCAGTACCAATTTTATGTTGAATTAATCTTAAAATTTCAATATGCCAAAAGCTTTCCCTAGTAAATCTACTTGTATCTTTGTTACTACTAAATCTAATGCGTTATAATTTACAAAGTTATTCTCTATTAAAAACGGTTCTAAGGGTATGCAATTATAAATGGTATTACATTCCTGTCGTTAGGAATTTTGGGTTGAATTTTGCACAAGCAAAAAACAATGCTTTCTATGATGTGCAAAAAGACTATTTTTGAAGCGTTTTCTAAAAACTATTTTTATATATAAAAAACAGAAATTTCCTGGGTTTTAATATAAAATTTTTATTAAAAGTTTTTTTTTTTAATTTTTTAATAATGTATTAAAACGTTTATTGAATACATATAAGCTTTCGGATTTATTTCTAAAATCCATCATCAGATAAAACATGACATCTAAAATTGCAAAAAAACGCATTAAGCAGAGCATAGAAATAATCGCAATAAAAAAATGGAGAAAATACTAAAATAAGTTACAAAAAGCGGAAAATTACAGGATAAAATAATAAAACACGCGAAGAAGTATAAATAAGTTACACAAAAGGTGAGGAAAAATATATAATAAAAAGATAAAACACGCAAGGAATACTTATAAAAACATTTAAAAACATAATAGTTCCACACTGGCAATATTGACACTCCTGCTTGTCCTGAAAGTTTTAATTCACAAAAGGATTTAACTGATATCATTACACTAGCTGCGGAAAACAATGTTTTTATCTTTGACTCCAAGCTTTATCGTCAAGTCGACAAAGTTGCAATGGGTTCCCCTTTAGGCCCCACGCTAGCAAACGCTTTTTTATGTTTTCACGAACGGAAATGGCTCCAAAACTGTCCCGCAGAGTTCAAACCTATTTTTTACCGCCGATACGTAGATGACTGTTTTATAATTTTTCGTCATAAATCTCATGTTAGTCGTTTTAAGGAATTCTTAAATTCTAAGCATAGTTCTATTGAGTTCACTTGCGAAGAAGAATTTGAAGGTGCTTTACCGTTTCTGGATTTGTTAATTAGTAAAGATATGAAAAGTTTTAATACTTCTGTATATAGAAAGCCAAGTTTTAGCGGTGTTTATTCTAATTTTAATAGTTTTATGTCTAATTCTCACAAGTTTAACCTTGTTTTATCTCTTTTATATAGGTCGTTTCATTTATCTAGCAGTTATATTAATTTTGATGCTGATTTACGTAAACTTAAGGTTTTTTTGTGTAAAAATGCATATCCTATTCGGTTTATAGATTGTTGTGTTAAGAAATTCTTAAATAAGGTTTTATGCGTAAAAGGTACTTCAACGGTCAGCTGTGCTGACAGAATGCCAGTGTGTATTGTTTTACCATTTACAGGTTTTCATTCAATGCGTGTAAATAATCGTCTTAGAAAAATTTTTAACCGTCTTACCGCAAGTTAATTTTAGGATTGTTTTTAAATGTACTAGGCGTGTTTCAAACTTTTTTAGTTTTAAGGATAAAATGCCAATAGAACTGAAATCGAATGTCGTTTACAAATTTCAGTGTCATAGCTTCAATGCTATGTATACAGGCCTCACAACTAGGCACCTTGGCATTCGAATTTCGGAGCATATTGGCATTTCGGCAAGGACTAATCGTCCTGTTTTACCTAAACCTTCTGCCGTGTTTGATCATATTTTATCTTGTAAAGATTTAGTTGTTAAGCCTAGTTTTAAAAATTTTAAAGTTGTGTCCTCAGATCCTAGTGAGTTTTATCTTAAGGTTAAGGAAAGTTTATGTATAGGAAAAATTAAACCTGTTTTAAACCAAAATATTGCCAGTGTGGAACTATTATGTTTTTAAATGTTTTTATAAGTATTCCTTGCGTGTTTTATCTTTTTATTATATATTTTTCCTCACCTTTTGTGTAACTTATTTATACTTCTTCACGTGTTTTATTATTTTATCCTGTAATTTTCCGCTTTTTGTAACTTATTTTAGTATTTTCTCCATTTTTTTATTGCGATTAATTCTATGCTCTGCTTAATGCGTTTTTTTGCAATTTTAGATGTCATGTTTTATCTGATGATGGATTTTAGAAATAAATCCGAAAGCTTATATGTATTCAATAAACGTTTTTACCTTATGTCTTATTGCAATTATCAAATTTCGTTTCCCAAATGGAAAGTCAATGTATTAAAAGTATAAAACTGTCAGAAATTTTTTTTTAAATATCACCATTTTCAAGTGGGCAAAAATACTTCAAATAGATTAAAGCGACCATCCAAAGAGGGCATTTTTTATGTATATTATTTTTATTTTTATAACGCCGTATTCAACCTTATTATGCGTTAAAAAACCCCAGTGAACATTTTCTCCAAAAACATCCATAGTAATTTTGATAAATTCTCAAAAAAAACACTTGTTTTGTTTTCAGGCATTGTACAAGTATTATATTTAAAACTGATTTAATGTACTTAATTTAAACCATATTAGTTCAAAATTATTAAAGAAGTTTAAATAACGCTAAGTTCAAAAACGTTTGTTTTTGCCCATGATATTTTTGTAAAAATTTAGCTTTTTTTCAAAATTTCAAAATTTATGAATTTGCATTATTTGCATTATTTGACTATCTGCATAGTCTAAAACAACTTAAAACTTTAAAAAATTACTTATACTACAACACCATAGTTTTTAAACAAAAATCTTTAATAATCAACGATAATAAAACTTTATAATAGTCTGTACTCCGCTAACGAAAACCAGTATTTTTCATAAATAATTGACGTAAATTTTAAGGATAATTGTATCAGTTTTAAAGTTCTTTTTAACAAATTAACATAAAAATTCTCAATATTTGTAGATATAAATTATAAGCATGCTTTTTTATACGTTTGTATTGTTTCTTGACGTCATTTTTGGCTTATAACAAAAATTACGATTTCTTGCGCATTTGAGACCCAGGCGGAAAATTGTAATCAAAAAACATCAAAATATCGGAAATATATATATATATATATATATATATATATATATATATATATATATATATATATATATATATATATATATATATAATATTAGGACAAGAGTAGGTTTTTCTTTGTTTGCCAGAGAGTATTGATTTTATGTTTTTTTAGTTATTTTATATATATATAAATTTATTATTTAACCTTTTTTGTGTAAATTTATATTTGCATATATTTTTTTTATTTTAATTTATTTTAGTTTATTTTATTGAGTGTACCGTTGTCAAATTTTTTGTTGGTTATTATATGCCAAGTATTATTTTCGACCGCGCGTGTTGAGTTTATTTATTTATTTATTTATTAGTAAAATGCACAGGTCATAAATTACGACAACTAAAGTGCAAGTAAAATCAAAAAGTGTCAGTATAAATATAACACAACACAGTAATACATAACACATATATTTTTTTTTTATTTTTTACAGTTGCTCTAAGTTAATAGTTTTGATTTTCCTTTTAAATTTTGTTATTGAGTCAGTCAGAACTATATCTCTAGGTAGCTTGTTCTATGTTTTTATTACGAGATTTACAAAAAAATGTTTTGCTACATCCAACCGAAAAGTTTTTACTTTTAGCTTAAGACCATTATTTCTTAGTCTATCAGTTTTATCTAGACTAAATAAACAGTCTTTTTCTATATCCACTAATCCATATAAAATTTTGTAAACTAATATCATGTCATTTTTGATTCGACAATGTTCAAGACTTTCCAAATTAAGTTCGATTAACCGTGTCTTATAGTCAACATATGAAAAACAAAACCGTTCATAAAGTCTTCTCGTATATATTCTTTGTGGTTTTTCCAAAATTTCTATATTTTTTATCAAAAATGGTGACCATATGAAAGTTTCAAACTCTAACAGCGGGCGTATATAGGTTTTATACGCAAGTAATAACGTATCCATTTCACTTGATTGAAAAGCTCGAAAAAGTAAACCTATTTTTGCACATGCATTGGCTGAAATTTTAGCGCAATGTTCGGAAAATTGCATTTTTTTTGTCTATTACAATACCCAAATCCTGTACATTATCACATTGATTAATTTTAAAATTATTTAAGCTATAAGTTTTACACGGATTGTCATAACCAAGAGACATAACATTACATTTATGGAAGGCAATAGTTAACTGCCACATATCAGTATCAGTTTACAAAAGTGTTATGAGGGTGTAGAGTTTATACCCAAGGCGCACTATCATTTTGGTATGATTTTGCTTATACATAATATGCGCTTATGTTTATGGGCTTGAAAATGATGTGAGGTACCACTGCCAAGTTTTTTTTGGCTGTTGCATGTAGGTACAGTAAAAATGACATGTGTCGAGTTTGCGCAAGTGGTTTAAGGTGTCGAGTTTATCAAAGGGCCTATTTGGATTTTAATTAGTTTGGGTGTGATTTGGCTTATGAACACTATTGACCTTGGCTTGTGTGCTTAGGTTTGTTATTAAGTGTATCGTTACTCAGTTGCATGAAAGTAATTAACGTTAAAAATATTAGACTAAGAATACCTGTGTGGAGTTTACACAGGTGGTATAAGGTAAGGAGTTAATATGTGGACGCATTTTGTACAGAAACGGCATTATTGCAGAGTAAACATTGGTACAAAGGAGGTTTTATAGCTATTTCGGTGTTGTAGGTGTACCATATTATAATAAGTGTCCAAGGTGGGGGAGGTAAGGCATCACACCTGGGGTTAACTTTATGATTTTTTTAAAAAAATGTAGGGGAATTCTATTTGTCTTTTACAGATAAAAACCGGCAGCATCAAAGCGTCTTTTCAAATGGACTTATGTGGCAAAACAAGGTTATTTTAAAGTTTCACCATGCGCGCCAGTTCCTCATTGGTTTTGTTTTTATATAACTAGGTGTGATTTAAGACCAGGGATATTAGGTTTGGATAGGGATAATGTAAACATAGGCGTGTGCCCCACATTGGAGATTTAAAGGATTTACACAGTTAATTTTACAACAAGTGTAGACAAGGCAACAATATACATATAGGACATAAATAACTTATGTACAAGATGAACACGGAATTTTATATACAAACCTAAGTTATATATAAAAACATATATATATACACCAGGCGTGTATATAGGATTTTGCCGAGGGGGGGCGGTCTGCCAATGTTGGTTCCTGGAAATTTCGTCTTTTACATTTCGTCTTTCAACATCTCGTCTTCTACAACTCGTCTTCAGAAAGCTCGTCTTTTAAACATCTCATCTTTGGAAAACTCGTCTTTTGGATGCGATTTTGTAAACGTACTTTTCAAAAGACACAAGTTTCTTCTATTTTGCGACTAAAGCATAAAAGTAAAAACTTTTTTTCCTAAGCCTAAGCAAAAACCGAAAATTAAGTAAAATTTTACCTCAAATAAACTTTTACTAAATTATTTATTTATAAAAACTAAAAACCTAAGCCTAAGCAAAACCTAAAAAATCAAGCAAAACTTTATACATGTAAATTTTTATTTAATGATGTGCTTTTTGGATTAAAAATAAAAACCTTATTTTTCCTAAGCCTAAGCAAAACCTAAAAATCAAGGAAAATTTTATAAAAAGGGCGCAAACTCGCTTTTTAAAAAATACGTTTACAAAATTGTATCGAAAAGATGAGTTTTCCAAAGACAAGATGTTTAAAAGACGAGTTTTCCAAAGACGAGTTGTAAAAGACGAGATGTTGAAAGACAAGATATAAAAGACGAAACTTCCGGACACCCCAATGTCACAGGGGCGTTACGACGCAAAGCGCCATAACTGTGCCGTGTAGCGGCTCAAAGCCGATGCGAAACGTCGGCCAAGGGGTCTGGGGGTGTCCCCCCAGCCGCTAGAGGCGAAAATTTTTTAAATATACATTTAAAACTTGCTTAAAAATTGTCTCCAGCAATTCTTATAGCTATAGTTTTAATTTTGTTTTTATAGCCAAATTCTTACACAAAATGTTTATTACATAAATAGCGGCATCAAGCCAACGCAGAGCGTCAACTGGGTGGTTGGAAGGTGCCCCCCAACCGCCGGAAGTGAAAATTTTCAGAAATATGCACTAAAAACTGCTTAAAAATTGTGTCCAGCGAATCATATGGCAATAGTTTTACATGAGTTTTGATAACCTTAAGATTATCAATTTCTTTCTTACTGTGGTACAAGCACCAAGCGAATGAAAGGCGTCGCCGGGGGGTCTGGGGAATGTCCCCCCAGCTGCCGGAGGTAAAATTTTTTTAATATACACTTAAAACTTGCTTAAAAATTGTCTCCAGCAATTTTCATAGTTATAGTTTTAATTTTGTTTTTATAACCAAATTCTTACACAAAATGTTTATTACATAAATAGCGGCATCAAGCCGACGCAGAGCGTCGAATGCGGGGTTCGGGGGTCCCCCCAAACGCCGAGGCAAAAAGTTTTGGAAATATGCACTAAAAACTGCTTAAAAATTGTGTCCAGTGAATCATATGGCAATAGTTTAACATGAGTTTTGATAACCTTAAGCTTTATCAATTTCTTTGTTACTGTGGTAGGAGCACCAAGCCGATGGAAGGCGTTGGGCGGGGAGTCTGAGGCGCGACCTTCCAGCCGCTGGAGGCGAAAATTTTTTTAAATAAGCACTAAAAACTGTTTAAGAATTGTCTCCAGTGAATCATATAAGCATAGATTTATTTTTGTTTTTATAACCTAATTCCTAGACAATTTGTTTGTTACAGCTTTAAATTAGTATGATGTTAAAATTTTGTACTATATCCAAACAAGGTTTTTTCTTAATTCTATTAATATTAGGAAACAAAATGATTTATATATATTTGGCTAAATTAGTTTAAAATATGCGCGACTGCATATTTTAGAAGTGCAAGGGGTTTGTAACTTATAAGGAAAAAGTGTGGTTGAACAAATAAAAAGAAAAAGTTTCACCTTCCAGCGAAGCGAGGAAAATTTTTACATTGTGTAATTTAATGCATTTAAGATGCACTACATTTTTATAACCTGAAAATAAAAAAAAGTAAAGGGGGACCCTTACAAAAATGACTGGCTTTGCCAGCCAGGGCGGGGGTTGACGCCCCCCCCCCTTAGTATGGAAACAGCCAAAAGGGTGGGAGCGGTCGCCCCTCCCACCCCCTCCCCCCTATATACGCTACTGATATACACATATACATTTATATACTATTTACGTGGATATATATGTACAGATTTAATAATTTGCATAGTATATTTTTTTTTATTTTTTAACAATACACGTTTTATGTAGACAATAACACAATATGTGTGGATTATTTGTAACTTTTAACATTGCCAAGTTTTAGATGGCAGAGTAATTACGTCAATATCACAGTGTGTAGTATTGGTACTATATTGATAGTAGTTATTAGAAAAACACTATTGATAACTTAAATTGTGACAAAAGCAGTGTGGCACAAAGGAATTTTATATGAAACAGTTTATTTGATACCACTTTTTATATACAGCATGGCATTATGGGTACAAGGTTATGTTAAGGTACTTTACAAACTGCTAATACTTTGATATAAATTACAGTGATAAAACCTAATAGGCTATAGACCTAATAGATATAGGCTAAGTGCTTTTTAGCTTGCTAATGTACCTATGCATGCCATGTGTCCCTAGGTATAGCTGTGATGTATATTCAGGAAACTCAGTGACTTTATGTTTCAAAATTATTTTGAGTAATTCGTACAAAACTTATTGATCTCAAAATAATTGCGTCCGACCAAGTACATTTTTAAGCAGTAATTCAAGCCTTCCGGTTTTACAATCCTAACATATGCAATTAAATAGGCAATATGCAATTAAATAGCCAATATGCAATTATAGGTATAAACATAGGCAATATGCAATTAAATGGCCCTTGTTGATGGCTTTGGTTATGCTAAGGTACCTGCACTAACACTGTAAAAAAGCATGTGATAAATTTGGTAAATTGATATCTTCCAAATTTGTATGAGTGAAATTTGATTGCTATCAGTGATACCGCATTTGTCTAAGGGCAAATCGGCCTCGGCTGGCTTAAATATGCCTGACTGGGCACTCGAGCAATACTTTCTCCTTGGAAATTTAAGGAGCACCGTTCACACATTTCACTGCTTCCGTGGCGGTAATATCATTTTAGACGCATAAATCGCCTTTTTAACGTACTTAAACAAACTCTATACTCCCAAAAATTAGTTCACCCTAAGCCGAATCGTCAAACAATTGTATGGTTATAAAACTTTGGCCGTTTTAGCTTTTAATCTCTGTGTGAACTTCAGTAGACAACATAACCTAACAAATTACCGAAAATAATTTAATAATAAAAATACTTTATTTGAGTTAAAATATTCATCAATCAAAAAATAAAACAAAAATAATACAAAAATGTTATAGTATAAAGGTATTATGATAGCAAGACTGGTTTACTGACAAAAAATTAAAAACAAACCAACCATTAAATACTGAGATTTTCTCAGGAAGTTTGACTGATCAGTCATAACACTTATATTATTAATTTACTATAATATAAAATTACAAAACTGTCATTAAACAAATTAGCAAAGGGCGTAAATTTTGTTTAAATGCATATACTTTTGATAAATTTTTTTGCTTATACATAATCTTGTAAACTGTACTCTCTGATATATTAATTTTATGCTTTAAATGTTGGTACACTGTTGTGTTTATCCATAAAAGTTACACACTAGTTGTGTAATTGAATATGTATACAGCTATTTATAAAAGAAAATCCTATTTGTTTATATTTGCCACTTCATAAAATCACTTTGATACCTGCGGTTTTTTGTCATTTTTATTTTTATTTTTATTTCTATTTTAACTGTTAATTTTAACGTTAAAGACCTTGAAGTTTTGGCTCATATGAGGCACAAAATCACGGATCAAGTGCCGTGTCACAACTTTTTTGTCATTTCTGTGTTTATTTAACGTGGTACATTTATTACGCCAACATTTTACTATATTCCATATGTACATGTGGCTTTTACCCAAATAAACCCACAAAAATGCGTGTTAATTTCTTCAATCCTGTACCAAGAATCACATAAAAACCTTGTATACTACCTACTTAACAACTTAATCGGTAACATATTAACGCATATAAAGGCCAAATAGCAATAATTATAATTAAAATGTCCTACAATTACATAAATTTAATATAATAGTCAAAACTGGGCCTGGTTTGCCCTGCTTATTTATATACTTGCTGTTTATTTTTAAGACTTTAATAGTTATATACAGTCCAATTATATTAATTGCGTT
The DNA here is from genome assembly GCA_030248175.1 of Microlaimidae sp. YZB2_3. Classification (NCBI taxonomy): domain Eukaryota; kingdom Metazoa; phylum Nematoda; class Chromadorea; order Desmodorida; family Microlaimidae; species Microlaimidae sp. YZB2_3. The sequence continues at coordinate 8,841 of JASAMX010020827.1, read as the reverse complement.
ATTTGCAAATGTACCAGGAGTGTCTATAAGAACGAAATTCAAAATCAGCGTGAAGGCCTCTCACTGGGCGAGAAGGCCAATTAGCGTCCAGCCACACCCCATATCCACACGCGCGCGAAAACCTGTCACTTTCTTGGTCTTTTTCAGTGTAAAACAACCCGCCCCTTTTTCCCCAAAACTCTTTTCTTTTTTTGGGAAAAGAATATTTATTTTCCCAAAAAAACTTTGTTTTTTACTTCTAAAATATTACGGATTTAGAGTCATGAAACTCAATAATCCAAGGAGAAAGTTTATTACGCACGACTGGCAGGATCGGTCAAATATCCCACACAGTTACATTGGAATTAACACATATTTATTCCCCCGTATCATGTGCCATCCCTTGTAGAGGTAACCATGGCCTTCCTCCTTTTTAAAGCTGCCATTTCCCAAGGTACTAATTACCTTTCAGCTTTGGGCTACTCTTAGCCCCGGCATATCTGGTACCCCACGCAGTTAAGTCCCATAACTGTCAGCCTCACAAGGTTGAAAGACCTAGTGCACATGATACAGCCCTTTTCCTTGTTCATTCCTTGTCCTCTCCTTTGCGTACAATCTCCTCGCACCATATCAGCTTTTAGCCCCATACGAAGTGTTCCTTTTATTTTCTGCACAGAGAAACTTTCAACCCCAAAATAAAGTTTTTGCAGTGCCCACACTCATTCCCTTTCACTTAAACGTCGCCAAAAGAGGTGAGATTAATATCGTTACCAAGGGTTACAAGCGTGTGAGAGCTCACATGTCGAGTATTTCACACAAACCCTGTGACAGGTGAAGCTATGTCCTCATTTGCTGTGAAATCTAACACACACCTCTTGTGACAACACAAAGGCCATGTAGCGTCTGTCTGCCCAAGCAGCTAAATTCATTTGGAGCAGGGCACAATTTTTTGCATATTAATCTTTGGCGTTCTTATGAGGTCTTTACGTCCAAAACAGGTGTCGCCTGTATAACTCCTATGAGTTAGTATTAACATTCTAGCTTTATGCGTCTTTTTTAGTTTTGCCTCCTATGAAGCAAATCTAGAATTTTCACGATAAAGTTGTTGCAATGTTAAATTATACACATTAACATATCAAAGTTTTGTCAAGTTCTACGGGGCATCGGTGTTACTAGGCCAAAGCTACAAGAAAAGCAAACATATAATAAACAAACAAATAATAAACTCAAACGAAAGAAAGCAAACAAAAAACAAAATAAAAAAACAGAAACATACTAAAACACAACAAAAAAAAATTTTTTTTTCTCCTCCTCTCTATTTATATCAAAATTATTTTTTTTTTTTTTTTTTTATTTTTTTTTTTTTCATTTTTATCTTTATTTTTTTTTTTAAATTTATTTTTTTTAATATTTTTCTTGTACACACGACACCCGTATATTAGTTTTTTTATTATAAACATATCAGTTAATAAACAGTTTAAATGCTCCTAAAGGTATTTAATACACCTATTTTTACATACGTTTTCACTAAGATGTCATCTTAGTTACCAAATATTAAACGCAGTGCTTCCCACCTAAATCCTTAATATTTAGATACTGCGTCTTTAGACCCCAGTGTCAATGGAAACCTACTATCATGCAAACCGCATTTATCCGCTTTTTAAGCCTAAAAAAGGCTAATATGGTTACTACATAAAGACGAAAATCCCACTTCAAAAAATAAATTAGCCTATTGATTGCTACAGCAACAAAGGTTAAAACGCTTATTTTTATCATAAAAGCTTTCAACCAATCATCCTTAGTTAAAACATCTGAATACAAAACATTTTTTGGTTAGAAAAGTAGTAAAGTTACAATAAATAGTAAGTAGTAAATAACAAAATTAAAGAAAATGAAAATTAATAGGTATAAGTAGAGTTAAGGATAGATAAAACACACAATTATAAAATAGAATTTTAAAATAGAATAAGAAAAAATTTTGATACTTTAACATAATTAATGCACAAAGGTTATTTGTTTTAGGTACATCTTGTGCATAGAGTAGCCGTAAAATTTAGTTCATATAAAAAATTTTTTGAAATCTTTTTGTAATAATTATGTTATAGTATCAAAATTTTTTCTTATTATATTTTATGATTCTATTTTATAATTGTGCGTTTTATCTACCCTTAACTTTACTTATACATAGTAATTTTCATTTTCTGTAATTTCACTACTTACTGCTTTCTACTTATTGTAACTTTACTACTTTTCTAACAAAAAAATGTTTTGTATTTCAGATGTTTTAACTGAGGATGATCCAAGAACGAGTCAAAAACTTTTATGATGAAAATAAATGTTTAACATTTGTTGCTGTTGCAATCAATAAATTTTTATTTCCCCTTGGCAAATCAAGAATTAGCCTATATCGTGCTACATACAGAGAGGCTAGAAAGTAACTATGTCAATGGGAACATGGCACTAGCTCTTGGGCTATCTTCCACTGTTGTGGAAACTACTACAATGTTTTTTGATTACAGGTTTTCCAACTGGGTCTAAAATGCGCAAGAAATCGTAATTTTTGTTATAATCTAAAATAATATCAAAAAAATGTCAATGGGAACATGGCACTAGCTCTTGGGCTATCTTCCACTGTCGTGGAAACTACTACAATGTTTTTTGATTACAGGTTTTCCAACTGGGTCTGAAATGCGCAAGAAATCGTAATTTTGGTTATAATACAAAATAATATCAAAAAACAATACAAATATTATAATTGCTTATAATTTATGTCTATAAATATTGAGAAATTTTATGTTAATTTGTTAAGAAAAGCTTAAAAACTGATACAATTATCCTTAAAATTTACATTGATATTTTAAGAAAAATACTGGTTTTTGTTAGCAAAGTTCAACTATTAAAAAGTTACATTATCAATGATTATTACACATTTTTGTTTAAAAACAATGTTATTGTAGTAGTATAAGTAATTTTTTAAAGTTTTTAGTTGTTTTTGACTATGTGAAGTGCAAATAATGCAAATACATAAAATTTGAAATTTTGAAGAAACGATAAATTTTTACTAAAAAATGTTTTGGAACTTAAAAAAAGCATTATTTAACGTCTTTTACTAATATTGGGCCAAAACGGTTAAACATGAGTAAAATTAAATTAGTTTTAAATATAATATCTGTTACATTGCTCAAAAACAAAACAGGTGTTTTTTTTTGAGAATTATCCAAATTTACTATGGGTGTTTTTGAAGAAAATGTTCACTGGGGTTTTTTCAACGCAGAATAAGGTTTAAAACGGCGTTATAAAGACCAGTTGAAAATGATGATATTTAAAAAAAAATATTCTAGCAGTTTCAATTACACCTTAAAAATTCATACATTTAATAAAAGAATTTAAAAATAAAAAAAAATATACCTTTAATACTTTATTAAAAAAATAAAAAAAACTTATATAGTATAGTATAGTAATTATTTTATTTTAAAGCACAGGCGATTTCTTTTTTTTATATATACGAATAGTTTTTAGTACTTCTACAGCTTAAGTAATAACGCTTTAAAAATAGTCTTGTTTTGCATGTGCAAATTAAACTCAAAATCTCTAACGAGAGGGATGTAATACTGTATATAAATGCTTAGGGTTAGGACTGCCTTTTAACAGAAAAGAACCTTATTAATAGCAATTAAAAGCCTTTTAATCGCAGATTTGATGTTGTTGATGAATAAAAAAGAAAAAAAAAGAAAGAAAAAGAGAAAAAAAAAGAAAAATGAAATTATGTAACAGTAAAATTAAACTATGCATAGACTATGCTTAGTATAATATTAATTCTGTTATCTGATCATTAATAACAATAACCTCATACTAATTATAGTGCGTTAGCTTTATTAGTAACAAAGATACAAGCAGATTTACAAGGGTAAGTTTTTAGCATATTGAAATTTTAGGTTTAATTTAAGATAAAATTGGCGCTGAACAAAAAATTTAAAATATAACTTTTAAAAAAATTTCCTTACTTTTGGAATAACATGATATGATGTTTTTTATGTTTTGGTTGTTTCTTCATCAAGTTATTGCAAAAGCAAAAAGTGACCCGCCGCATATTTTGCTATACTAGGGGAGTTTGGGTCCCCCCCCTGCTCCGAGCAGAGCAGGGCGGAGTAGGGGAGTTTTCACAGCAAAGCGATCAGAACAGGAGTAAACCACTTGTAAAAGAGAGCAAAAGTTTTTACTTTTATTAAGTTCATTAAGTTTATTTTTAAATTATTGTAGTATTATGACATTTTAAAATATCCAAATGACAACAATTCCACAAATTGAGAAAAACACAGGAAACAAATATTGTTTGCATTTTTTTAATCTATGTAAATTAAATTTAAAAAACACCACAAATACAATATTAAAATCAAACTAAAATATTGCAAAAATTTGTCCATGGGCATTTGATCTCAGAGACAACGATGTCAAAGGTAGTGTGCTGTAACGGATTTAGGTTTTTCTTTAGTCTGGAAATTTTAATGTGAGTTTAGTATACTTGAGTACTCATATTACAAATTAATGTGAGTCCCTAAAAGAGGAACAAAAAGGATATAAAAGCCCACATCAAAGAGTCAATCAAGGAATAAGTCCTGTCGTTGGGAGTGATTAAAAATGAATGCTTATACAGAAAAGATTTGTTTAAAAAAGAAAATGAATTATTTTGATTTTAACAAAAAAAGTATTAAAAAATATGAAGCTTTTATTTTGAAAAATAAACTTAGCAGGCTTAGGAGCTTAGGAGCAACACATTACCGTTGAATTATAGTAAAACAAGCAGTTGGTGGAGAAAATACTTAAAATGAAAAAAAACGCACTTCACAAAAATTTTTTCCAGGTCATATCATTTTTGTACGAATTAAATGCCTGAAAAAAGTTTTTGTTTGGTTGATTTTTTTGGCAAAATTTTACTTGGTACTCTAAAACATTGTAAAATTTTCATTGTTAAAATATATATTAAACCGTTCGAAATAACCTTCAAAAAATAACCAAACTAAATTAAATAAATTTACTTGCCAAATTATATTAATGTATTGTCAAAAAATACCTACAAATAACCTTATATCACAAAGGCTAGTGGGCAGGTAAAGATATTTTTACTCCCGTTTCCCTCCCTAAATAAAAAGAAGCAAAATTAAAAATTTAATAAGCTTTGCCAAAATTATTTAAACTCTCTTAATACAATAGTTTTTTTGGGTGTTAGAAGTGCGCTGCCAAATAGCCGCCAAATAGCTGCCATTAAGGAACTAAGGCGATAACGCAGTTATATGTAATTAAAAAATATTATGATCACATTTACATCTTTAAACAGTGTTTTATAGTACAAAATTTTTTTTTATTATACAAAACAATTGAAGACCTTATTTCTAAAATGTCCCCCAGAATAAGTGATGCATTTTCACTCACGACACCCTATCATGTCTCCGTTGAGCTCAATTTGTTTGATTGAACGGATCACGCTCACAACTAATTCAGCGAGTTTTGCCGCTCATTGGAGCCATATCCTCTCACAACCTATTCACAAACGTATTTTGGTTTTCAACTCGTGATAAATCCCGCTCGCCAGGTGTGTAAAACAAATCCAGGCATTGAGGAAAAAAGCTTTGGATCCCTTATTGTTTCCTTTAGTAAACAAACCTTAATATTACACTACAAATATTGGGCGGAAAACATGTTTTTTTGAAACCCGCAAAACTCAGCGCAAAACTCAGATTATATAACATGATTGCACCTTATTCATTAAAGCTGTTTTAAAGAAGCTTTTTTATGAATCAAAATTCCTATATTGCGCAAAACGATATTCCTGTATTCCAATATTCATTCAATACAAAACACTACTATTTTAAACTTAATATTTGAACTTGTTTGCACCAACATAGCAATATTTAAAAAAATATTGTGGCTTTCTAAAAACTTGAATTTGTATATGACTAAACTATCTTGAGCCTTAAATCTCAAGAAATTTAGTTTAAATATTTAAACCTCAACACATTTGAAAAAATTAGATGTATTATTATTTTTAGTGCCTCAAATTTATAAAAAGGCAGAGCTAAGGTTTTTTGAGCTGTCCTATTTTTATGCTATAAGTTATTTGCTTGAAAATTAGAAAATAATGCTAGTGACTATTTTTTTATTACGTGTGTTTCCTTTGCGGGTATGGGACTTCCCTTAAAGGCAGAGGCTAACTTTACAAAATTATCGATTGCTCGGCTAAAACTGAGTATAAAAATACTAATTTTATTAAAAACGGTTGAGAAAGTTAAATATAAAACGTTAAATGCAATAGGTTAAAAACGTTTGCCAGCAATTCCGTGTGTAAACAAATCACGCACTGGCGGAAAAAAAATGTCGGAACTCAAGTTGTTTCGTTTTCTGTAGTAAACGATTCTTAAAATAAATAAATAAAAATAAATAAAAAAATATATTTTGTCACGTGAACACAAAGACAGGAAAAATAAATAAATATTAAAATCGTAAATATTGGGTGGAAAACATGTTGTTTTTTTGAAACTCGCAAAACTCAGATTATATAACATGATTGCACCTTATTCATTAAAGCTGTTTTAAAGGAGCACTTTTATGAATTAAAATTCATATATTGCCCAAAACGATATTCCTATATTCGTGTATTTACTTGATACAAAATACATTTACGCGATAAAAATACACCGCATTTTAACAATTTTCATGTATTATTAGTTTTCGTGCTACAAATTTATAAAAATGGGTAAAATTATATAATTTTTCCAAAAAAAAACTTTAGCTTTGGAGTGGTGATAAGGTTTGTGGATCTCTTCTATTTTGATGCTTTAAGACCATTTTTTTATTGTGTGTGTTTTCTCCGTGGGGATGGGACTTTTCTCAAAGTATGGGCAGAGGTTAACTTTTCAGTTGCACGGCTAAAACTGATTATAAAAATACTAAATCTGACTAAAACGGTAGAAACAAATTTATAAAACTCCAAATGTAACTGGCGTGAAAAATAAAGAAGTTTTATTTTCATTACAAAAACGAACTTTCAATAAACCTGACTGCTCTTAGTTTTTGTTTGCGTGCGGAGAGTTTTTTAATTCAGACAGGGTAAGTTTTTGCGTTCGGACAGTGTGTGTAAGTTCGGACAGTTTTTTGCATATACGTTGAGTAGCAAGCCACCTGCAATATGTGCAAAATGCATTATATTTATTTTTTTTTTTTTTTTTTTTTTTTTTTTTTTTTTTATTTTTTATGTAAATTGTTTGTGTGAGAGGGAAAGGGCCTCTTAATTTTTTTTTTTTTTTTTTTTTTTATATAATATATATAATATACTGAAAAATGTGCAAACTCCTATATAAAAAAAGTACAGAAAAGGTGGCCTTTATAAGAGCTCTTTTATTTAAAATGACACTCTCCACTATAATGGCATAGTAGCCATTTTAATTTGGCAAGTTAAAATGGAAGGAAGCTATTATAATAGCCATTTATTGACTTTAATTTCACTTCATATTTATATTCATAAAGTCCGTAATACTGTCCCGGCCGCAGGAGTTTCTGCGTGTTGGACAGTATTAAACCAACACACGGGGAAGCTCGTTCGGCCTGGACAGTATTAGGCTTATGAGTATATATGACAGTGAAATTAAGTCAATAAATGGCCACCAGTACCTATAATAGCTTCCTTTCCAATTTAACTCGCCGAATTAAAATGGCTACTATGCCATTATAGTGGAGAGTGTCATTTAAATGGAGAGGCTCATTATAAAGGCCACCTTTTCTGTACTTTTTTTATATAGGAGTTGCAAATTTTTGGTATATTATATATTTTTGTTTTTATCAGAAGAGATCCACAAACTACTTATCAGCCACTCCAAAGCTAAAGTTTTTTTTCGAAAACTTATAAAATTTTACCCATTTTTATAAATTTGTAGCACGAAAACAAATAATACATGAAAAATGTTAAAATGCGGTATATTTTTATCGCATAAATGTTATTTGTATCAATGTAAATACACGAATATAGGAATATCGTTTTGGGCAATATATGAAGTCTAATTCATAAAAGTGCTCCTTAAAAATAACCTTAATGAATGAGGTGCAATTATGTTATATAATCTGAGTTTTGCGAGTTTTAAAAAAACAACATGTTTTCCTCCCAATATTTACGATTTTAAATATTTATTTATTTTTCCTGTCTTTTGTTAACTGACAAAATATATTTTTTTTATTTATTTTTATTTATTTATTTTAAAAATCGTTTACTACAGAAAACAAAACAACTTAAGTTCCGACATTTTTTTTCCGCCAGTGGGTGATATGTTTACACACGGAATTGCTGGCAAAAGTTTTTAACCTATTGCATTTAACATTTTAGTACTTAACTTCTCAACCCGTTTTTTTTAATAAAATTAGTATTTTTATACTCAGTTTAGCAGCAATCGATAATTTTGTAAAAGTTAGCCTCTTTCTTTAAGGGAAGTCCCCATACCCGAAAAGGAAACACACATTAATAAAAAAAATAGTCACTAGCATTATTTTCTAAAATTTCAAGCAAATAACTTATAGCATAAAAATAGGACACCTCAAAAAACCTAGCTCTTACCCTTTTGATTTCAGGCACTAAAAATAATAATACATCTAATTTTTTCAAATGTGTTGAGGTTTAAATATTGTTGAAGCTAAATTTCTTGATTTAAGGCTCAAAATCAGTTTAGTCATATACAAATTCAAGTTTTTAAAAGCACAAATTATTTTTTTTAAATATTGCTATGTTGGTCAAGAAAACAACTTCAAAATATCAGTTTAAAATAGTAGTGATCTTTGTATTGAATGAATATTAATACAGGAAAATATCGTTTTGCGCAA